>JAJOZX010004837.1:0-185000 GCA_023014485.1 Bathynomus jamesi | reverse complement strand
TATGTGCTGTTCTCAAATGAGGCCTGTTTCACACGTGAGGGTGTGTTTAACATGCACAATTCTCACGTGTGGGCGCACGCAAATCCACATGCTACACGGGTGCATGCTCATCAAGAACGGTTCGCCGTCAATGTTTGGGCGGGTATCGTCCATGGCAAGTTGATTGGGCCGTACCTGCTGCCTGCCCGACTCGACGGGCGGGTTTATCGGATATTTCTTGAAGAAACGTTGCCGGAACTGCTGGAAGATGTTCCCGTGGCTATTCGTAGAAGAATGTGGTTTCAACACGACGGGGCCCCAGCACACTCCAGCAACGATGTTCGGGATTATCTGAGCGCCACTTTTGGGGACCGATGGATAGGCCGGGGTGGGTCCGTAGCCTGGCCACCGAGATCGACCGATTTAACATGCCTCGATTTCTTCCTGTGGGAACACATGAAAAACCTCGTGTACGAGACTCCCATTTACTCAGAAGACCTCATAGCAAGAATCGGTGTCGCCGCTGGAACTGTTCCCGAAATGCCGGGAATCTTTCGACGTGTACGTCGGTCAATGCTTCGACGCTGTCGGGCATGCATTGGTGCTACCGGTCGCAACTTTCAGCACCTTCTTTAAATAAACATGCCTTCTTTAAATAAACATGTTACGCGTACTACGTCCGATTTAAGAATGCCCGCGGCAAGCGCGAGTCTAGCCCACTTCACCTTTTAGCCAATTGCAGCGGCGCCCTCTCGCGCCGAATGGTGACGTCATCGGACATACACTTATAGACGAAAAGGGTTTGTCTTGGTGTTGCCTATCCCCCATTACAATTTGTACAGAAAGTTTTCAAACACCCTGTATATATATATATATATATCAAAATGTTTACTTCAGTAATGAATACCAGGAAATATAATTTTGGAAAAGATTTCCTATACACTCGTAAGATGCCTCAATATTTTGTTCAGTAAATTAAACATAATAGGCTATACTTGATAATACATTTTGCGTGTCTCGGTATACAATTTAATATAATATGCATAATTCATATATGTAAGACTTGTAATTGCGTTTAATTACACATTATAACAAATGAATTTAAGAAAAATAGGCATTTCCAACACTATCCATTTTGAAACTGTCACCAAACTTATTTTTGAGAGTTTGATACACTTTTTTTTTTTTTTTTTTCTTAAAACGGAAAAATATGACATTTGAAGGGGTCAGGCATGGGGCAATTGTAATTGAAATGAATTACATTCACAGTGACAATAAGAATGAATTTAATGAACATTGAACAATTCACCCGATATTATATTGACTGCTAATTGAACTGTGATTTAAATACGTGTTCAAATAGAATAATAATCGCACTATGGATATTGGGTATGGAAATTAAATGTTAAGGTTGTAAATTAATGGTCGACTTTTTTCCCTTTCCTTTCATTTATATTTCTATGAAAAGTAATTGTAATGGAAATTTATTACTTTTCAGTGTAATTGCAATCGATTACATTTGCCAACTCTGCAGTAATTGTAATCGAGTATATGCAAATTAATTGGAATTGTAACCATTTATTTTTTAACTGTAATTTCCCCATAACTGGAAGAAGGGGTACAAGGTCAGGTAGAGGTCAGATTTTAAATCTCGACACCTGGTTCCAAGGCTCATGATGCCTTAGCTTAGAAGATGTAAAACTGTCAAATTACGGGCAATAACTTATAATAGTCTTTAGTAATAATAATCTTTATTGAGAAAGAACACATTACATAAGATACAGTATACATTACATCCATATAGATTTACACAATGTTGGCATTAACGTTCAATTTTTGTAGTTTAATTACAGTATTCTTATCTGACTATGCCGTTGGGAAGCATGACAGCTTTTCAGGCAAAAGTCTTTGAGATTCATTTCTATTTTTACAAAGGAAAATAAGAAATATAAATAGAACTTTTGGAATATAAAATAATGTTGCATTTAGTTAACTCTGTCATTACAAATGAACATTGAAATAATCTTTGAAATAACAGAAAATGATGATAAATTAAAAACATCAAAATGCTTTTTCAAAGTGACAAAAAACTGTTTTCTCTACTTCTCTGTCGCTTCCCCAGTTCATTAGTGAGGAGTTAGGAAATTTTCAGTGAGGAATTTCTCAAAAGTCCTCAGTGTCGGGAAAACCCATATACAGGAAGGTCCCGGTTATCGCGGTTAATTGGTGCAAGCAGAATACCGCGATAAGTGAAAACCGCATTAAGCGGGATTGATATAACGTGTAAAAATTGCTAATGTTACCAACGCAAGGAGAATACCGCGATATAGTTGCGTAGCCGCATTCACCGGGAACAATATAACATGTAAAACTGGTTAATATTGCCAAATTAAAAAAAAAAATATTTAGACTGTCGACTTTGACTTGTTTTTATTACTATGTACAGTACAGTACATTATACAAAGGTAAGGTAGTAAATAAATTGATTCATTTGTTTTTAAGTTTATTGAAAAGCACATGCATGTGTACAAAAAATGAATGATTATTTTTATTTCTTTGTAAAATAACGTAAAAGTGAGGCTTTGTCATTATCAATACACAATGTATCTCGACAGACTTTCATAGCACGTTCCATATCAGGATCTCCATTCATTAATTTCTGTTTCGCATTTTCAATATCGCGAAGGAGACTCGCTTTTGTTTTGCAAATAAAATATTTTTTCTCGCGATAAGTGAAATTATACCGCATATAACGGGATTATGGTCACAAATTATAAACCGTGTAACATCGAATACCGTGTTAACCGAAACCGTGTTAACAGGGACCTTCCTATATATATATATATATATATACACACACACACACACTACCAGTCAAAAGTTTAAGTACACCTACTAATTTCCAATGTTTTGCTGCTTAGCTCATGACATAAACTTCAAATGTAAACTTAACAGGTACTAGAGATGAATTTGCTTATCTGGCTTTCATATTGTATGATTCAGTGCATCTGCCCTATACAGTGTGTTGTAACACAGAAGCTTCTTCAAAATAGCCTAAAATTAACCTAAAATTAATGCCATTAGCTCTGCACAAAGGTCCAAAAACAGTTTAAAAGTCTTTACTAGAGTAATGTGTTTCTTCAGGAGTATGTTAATACATGTGTTCAGTTATTAACATGCGTTGCAGGTCTTTACATATAAAATCCTTGCAGAGGAGCTAACTGTGTAGTTTAACGTATATTTCTGTTTCAAAAAGCAAAAATGTATGCCAAAGCTCAGTTAACAAGAGAAAAAAGACAGTCGATTGTAACTTTGAGAAATGAGGGCCAATCACTGAAGCAAATTGCAAAAAAATTAAAAGTTTCTGTGAATGCGGTTGCTTGTGCCATTAAACGGTACGAACAAACGTCAAAATATTGACAGGAAAAGGCCGGAGCGACCAAGAACCACAACAGACTCAGAGGACAAGTATATCCAAGTCACCAGTCTGCGCAACAGACGCCTCACAGCACCTGAAATCAAAGCCCAGCTGAACAACTCCAGAAGTACAACAGTTTCAACATCAACTGTTCAGAGAAGACTAAGAGAGGCAGGATTAAAAGGACGAACTGCAGCAAAGAAACCAATGCTGAGACTCCAGAACAAAAAGAAAAGGCTAGCCTGGGTTAAAAAACACCAAAAAATGGACTGTTGAGCAGTGGAAATTTGTACTTTGGACTAACGAATCAAAGTTCGAAGTTTTTGGATCCAAACGCAGAGTATTTGTGCGGCGGAGAGCGGGTGAAATAATGACACAGCAGTGTTGTCGTGCCAATAGTGAAGGATGGTGGAGAAAGTGTGATGGTCTGGGGATGTTTTGCAGGGGAGCAAGTTGGAGATCTCCACAAAGTCACTGGAATACTGAACCAACGTGGTTATCACAGCATTCTACAGCGCCATCCCATCCCATCTGGACTGCGACTAGTTGGCCAACAGTTCATAATGCAGCAAGACAGCGATCCTAAACACACTTCCAAGCTGTGTCAAAATTACCTGAAGCAGAAAGAACGGCAACGTCAGCTCACAGTTATGGAATGGCCAGCAGTCCCCGGATCTGAACCCCATCGAGGTATTATGGGATGAACTGGATCGACGAGTGAAAGCCAAGCAGCCATCCAGTGCTCAGAAGCTCTGGGAACTCTTACAAGAGTGCTGGCAGCAGCTTTCACCAGACTATGTTCTTTCTCTTGTTGAGCGCATGCCTCGAATTTGTTCTGCTGTAATTGCTGCTAGAGGAGGCTATTTTGATGAATCTAAAATTTAGACTTTGCTTTTGGTAAATTGCCCTGATTTGTTATTTAAGTTCCCATGTTTGTACTTATGAATTTGTCATAACTTAGTTAATAAATCAAAAACTTTAAACAAAATTTGAAATTTATGAATATTTCAGGGTGTACTTAAGCTTTGACTGGTAGATATATTATATATATATATATTATATATATATATATATATATTATATATATATATATATATATATATATATATATATATAATATATATATATATATAAGAACTCGGTAAAAATTTATTGAAAATAATTTTATATTGCCCTTTCTTTTGTGGCTGGGCTTAAAAAGCCATTGACGGATTAAAAATTATTGGAACCCTTGAGGAAATTAAAAGGATTAAAACGTTCATTTTTTAGTGCCACCCATTACCTCAACTCCCCTGTTGCTTCTACCCACCCTATCCCCACGTCGTTTTTCCACCCATACTACCAACCTTACCATTTGTAACATGACATTGAAGTGCTCTATGAAAACGTACGTGTGTGTGTACACCTTAAATGATTAGGTGCATGTTCAGATAAATCGAAAACAGGATAATCGATTGGTTTTTAAATATCATATAGTTTGCCTGACAGACGAAGATTCTCATTAGTTGATTTCGGAGCTTTGGCGTAGAAAGGTTTTTTCAATACTTTTTCATTGTATATCCAGTGCATATATATATATATATATGGTTTTGCTTCCGCCCGAATTGTTCATTCTGACGAAGGTGAAGCTTGTTGCCCCACCTTAGACCTACAGCTTAACGGAATCCGAACCACGACCCACCACGATTTCAAAAATTATGAAGCTCTCGCCTGGACGCGATATCACGACCTTCGGGTCAGAAACCCAGCGTCCAAACCATTTGGCTTTCCAGGGTTCACATTTATTTACCAACTATGTCCGGACTGAAAAAATAAAATAGTTTCAAATGCGCTTTTGACCTTGGTAATACTTTAAGTAATACACCCTTATGAGGAATATCAAGTGTCTGTGACGTCATTATGATAAAAAGATCGCTGTGTGCGCTAGTCTTGAAAAAAATATATATATGTAATATGTATAGAGCAAAAACCTTATTAAATAGTAAAAAGTTAATGCATAGCGACATGACAAAATATTAGAGTATCTTGTCAAGTGTTACAAAAAAAAAAAAATAGAGTAAATTTATTGTTTATTGAGTACTGCCAACATATTAAACTTTTATCAAAGACTTTTTAACGCTGTCTCTTAGTATTTAGTTGGCCCACCCTTGACCCTGATTAGTAAAGACCTCAAAAAAAGTTTATGAAATTTGCTTTGAAAGTTCATAAAATTGGCCAAAATGTTCAAAAAGTTCATAAAAACAATCCCATATTTGAAGTAGGTTAATAAACTATATTATAAGCACACCGGACAAAAAATTAGTCACCCCTAATAGCACCGATAGTAGGAAGTTCAAGGTCACACAGAGGGCGCTGATGTAGCATTGGTAAGTGACAAGTAGCGGTGACGTAGCACACAGGATCAGATCTGTTTCGTGAGGTGGTGAAGAACAAAGTGTGCGTTGGATATAGTCTGCAAAATGGGTCGTGAGGCAGACGTTACTCAGTGGCAAAAAGGAGCCATCGTGTTTGGCAGAGCCCACGGACACAAAATGTCTGAAGTAGCCCAATTTGTTGGTGTGTCAACGCGTACTGTCCAGCGACGAGTTTACAAAGAGTGGTGTAGTTCGCAATCAACTGACAATCGACGGCGTAACTGTGGCCGGAAAACAATTCTCGACAATAGGGGCCGCCGCCATGTTTCTCGTCTAGTAGCCTTTAATCCTGAATGCGTCGAAGGTGTTGTTCAGACTGGAAACAGAAAGTGAAGCGCAGGAATAGACACCCACGGACTCTGGCGGAACTTCGGGACCGGCTGATGAACGAGTGGCAGCAAATCGATGTTCAGTACATGCACAACCTCGTAGAGTCTCTGCCTCGCCGGATTCGTGCGGTTATCAAGGCCAGAGGCGCCGTCACACGTTATTAGGTACATTCTGAGAGGGGTGACTAATTTTTTGTCCGGTGTGCTTATATCAGACATGGGGTCATCATTGTAATGGTAATTAATTATAATTAATTACAAATTTCTTGTAATGATAATGAAATAAATTTTGAGGCAATAATGGTAATGAAAGGTCTGTAATGAATCGTTACACACAATTACATTTTCATTACAGTGTAATTTCAATATATATATATATATATATATATAATATATATATAATATATGCGGCTTGTGATTCCGCCCAGTCCCAGCCAGCACCAAAGCGGTGCAAGTTGTTCAATTTTATGGCTGCTCCAGCTCCCTCTACAGCTTCTCAGAACCCTATTGTCAGCCAGGTGGACATCTACCTTGACCAGCCCTGCATTGATGAGGACTGCAATCCCCTGACATGGTGGAGGGACAATGCACATCTGTATCCTGATGTATCTGTTCTTGCTGCCAAGCATCTTTGCATCACCCTCCAGTGTACCGGTGGAGCGCTTATTCAAGTATATTCAGGATTGTAATGATCATTACAATGGTAATGAAGGGATTGTAATGATCATTACAATGATAATGAAGGGATTGTAATGATCATTACAATGATAATGAAGGGATTGTAATGATCATTACAATGATAATGAAGGGGTTGTAATGATCATTACAATGATAATGAAGGGATTGTAATGATAATGTAAAGATAATGAAACAAAAATGCTGTAATGGTAATGATAATGATGATAATGATAAACCTTGTAATGACCCCACGTCTGTTATTTATTTTATTTATTGATAAACACAACAAAAATAAACTTTATTGTACTTGCATAAAAACAAAAAATAAAAGTTAACATAATTCTGGGAGTATTTTACTGAAAAACAAGCAGAAAAAAATGCTTAATCATCTAAAACGTCTTCATTCCATTGCAGCATCATATTCCCTTTTACGTGTTCGACGGTCAGATTCAGTGTCTTTGACGACACCACGTTCTTGGAACGAGAGAAGAAGCGCTCAACTTCGACGGAGACTGTTGGTGCATATTTAAATGAGCATACAATATTCGAATCGCATTTAAAAGTGGGAACTTCTTTTTCTTGTAGAACCTGGGCATATCTTGTGAGAACTTCAAATTCAGGATTTTTTTTCAAAACTACTACTAATTTTTCTTTGTAAGGCGTACAGGTTATGGTATCCTTAACATTTTGTGCAATGTGCATATCATCCACTAGGTTTTAAACGACCTTCTAGTTTCTTGATGGTATCTGTCAAACACGGAAAGTTTGGTGCGATGAAGGCAATGTCTTGTGATAGCTTTGGATCGCCCAATAATTCCTGGGTATTCGTAATGGCTTGTGATTTAGGTTCTAGACTTAAAACAATGTTTTAACTTTGACAAAGTTTTTAGCATAATAGAAGCAACTATTTAGCCAAGTTGACCAGCGTGTTAGAACTGGCTCCGGAGGCAGCTGAAGGCCAGTTTCTGAAGAAAATTGTCTTTTTCAATGAGCGCATTTTACAATATCTTTTTCATGCCAGAAACAAAATGATCAACATTTTTGTACTTTGATCGAACTAGTTCTGCAACACGCAAAAGACCATGCGCACATAAGTGCAGTGGTGAAGGTTGAGTTAAAGTGCCTTTAGAGCTCTGCATGCCTTCACCATGTATGCTGCTCCATCGGAAACGATATAAATAACATTACTGTAATCTATTTTCCCCACAAACATCATTAACAAACTGACAAATGTTGTCACCATTTGCAGTTTCCAAATCAACCAGATCAATTAGGTAGGGTTTGCAGTTTGTTTCTCCGTCTAAAGTTCCAGCTAGAATTGCACAAATTGCATGACCTTTACAAATTCTTTTATATATAAAAAGTTGCTAAAAGTTCGCAAAAAAAAAAACTGAAAAGTTCAAAAAGTTCATAAAAATGGCTAAAAGTTAAAAAAAATAATCCTAAAAAATTTTACGAACTTTTCTGAGGTTCCTACTGATTAGACTCGCCGTAAATCTGACCGATCGCTTCAGGCAGCTTTCATGATGCATTTCCGACTTTCTTCGCCAAACTTGCGGACCCCTGTCAGCAAATGACAAAGTTTTGATTCGTCTGAAAAAGCACGTTTTGCCAATCGTTTGCACCAGGATAGTCTTCTCTTTTGCTTTGCATGTAACATCGGCTTAATTTTTGGTTCTCGTTACCAAAATCCTCTTTTATAAAGGCGGCGAGTGTGTGTGTGTGCGGTTGCCTGAATGAAAATGGTGTGGGGTCACTTGCATTTGTAAACAGAACTGTCAGTAATCACAGTTATCAAGAAATCTTAGAATACTTCATGCTGAAGTCTGCGGAACAGATGTGTGGAGACGAGTGATGTGAGTCGTTTTTTATTGTGTCGTTTTTTTTGTTTTAAACTTATTCCATTTTTTTTTTCCTTTAATCTAATAAGTATATTAGTATTACCTATAATTTACTATACTACCATGCTTATACGGTTATCCTAGTATTATACTATATAGTCATCTTTTAGAAAAATTGAATCACGCAAAAAGTATATATAGAAAGGAAAAACAAACCCTCATTTTTTATATGTATATTATTTTTTAACTAGAACATAAAACATTCTTCCTCGTTTCAAACAATATACATAATTGTGATTGGCAAGAGTACCAGTATATATTTCCAGATAGAAAAGGAAAATATTCACCTTTTTTTGAACCTTTTTGTTAACCTACATTTCCATGGAAGAATCATCACTAGATTGGGTAGAGCATATATGCTAGTTTCAATATCACAGGTACTGGTATAATATCCATAATACTGGTATAAAACAATAGATATAATTGTGATTGGCAAGAATACCAGTATATATATATATATATATATATATATATATATATATATATATATATATATATATTCCAAATAGAAAAATAAAATATAAATATTCATCTCTTTCTTTAACCTTTGTGTTAACCTAATGCTGTTTAACTTTCATTATCTGATTCTATTTCCATTGAAGAATCATTATCACTAGATTGATTAAAGCAAATAGTTTCAATATCACAGGTACTGGTATTTATTGCAGATTTGGATGTTGACGAAGCCAATGTAGCACCATGTTTTACTTCACTTTCTTGGAATTTTGCATTTTGGGATATAAATACTAGCTTTGCTGCTCTGTCTGTGCTTAATTGGTTTCTTTTGGCTGTATGGATATTACTGTATGTGCTAAATGATCTCGGAGGTAATGAAAGGGCGAAATAGAGGTGTATGAGTTTGTGTAGGTATATATGTGAGTATGCATGCGTATGTATCTGGAATTCTGGATGTATGCATGTGTATGGGGTATACAATAGATATAAATGTGTATATAAGTATTCATGTATATATTGGTATATATGTATATGGGTGTATGTGTATGTATATATATATATGATGGTCTCGTGGGGGGGGGGAATATGTCATCGCGGGTCTAAAGGATAGTTAAGTGGGAGATTCAAAATCCGAGGCATGGATGGGAGAGTCCTGGGAAGGTTGGACAATGGGCAGTCAGCTCCCAGCCAGTGTTCTCGCAAGTTTAATGGATCTCAAGATACAAGACTTTCAGTGCAAGAAAGAGGCCAGTTTTTTCTGTAAATAGGCTGAAAAGGACATTCTATACTGGTACCATATGGCCTATTTTATTATTTATTTATTTATTTTTAAATATATCATTGCAAAAGTATACCTTATAATTAAATTGGCAATATCTATATTAATTATTAAAAAAAAAACAAAAAAAAAAAAAACAAAAAAAACGGTTTTTTTTACCTCACTAGTGGAGACGAACCATTTATTGTTCAATATGACCTGACTTAGCTCATGCTGCTCGTGCAACACCTCCTTGGTTTGATGCTCATGAAATTGAAGTACTACCATGGCCAGATAATTCTCCCGATCTTAATCTGATAAAAATCTTTGGAATATTGCAGGTCTAAAAGCGTCAACCAGGAACACTTAGTTAACTGAAGAGGTGTTTGATGACGAACACTTAGAATTGCATAACTTGATTAAAAGTACTCAGCACGGTTTCAGGCGAAACAAATTTTGCTTAATTAAATTTTAGAATTTTTTTCAAAGCGTGGTTGAAGTTTACGCTAGTCATCGGGCGGTAGATATTAGTGTATTTAGATTTTTAAAAAGCGTTTGACACTTCACAGCACAAAAGACTCGTTGAAAAAACTAGGGCTCATGGAATCAGGGGTATAGTAATAAATTGGATAGAAGAGTGGTCGCGAGGTAAGAAACAGAGGGTGGTCGTTGATGGAGAAGAGTAGTATGCCCGCAAAAAAGGAGTGCAAATCAATTGCTATGGAAGATGGTCAATGATGCAGTGGGGGAAAGGGGTGGGAGTTATGCAAAGGGAGAGGGGAGTTTGAAAGGGAGGCCCGGGAGAATAACCTCCCCAAAGGGGTAACCTAACCTAACCTAAGAAGGTAACCGAGATGTTCACGCAGGCATGTCTCGACGCATAATGAATTTCTTTACAGCCTTAGTTGTCTTAGAAGGTGTAATCAGCCAGCTGGCTTAGAAGGAGTAATCAGCCAGCTGGCTTAGAAGGAGTCTGTACATATATTTATTTTAATGGTAGAGTAGTTGCCAGATTGCGCTATTTGTTTAATTAATGGTCCAGCCAGGAGCCTGTATACATATATTAAAGGAGAGATGTTTGCATTGCCTCGGCTCATAACATAATGAAGTTCAGCCAGGAGAGCGTGCAAGAATGTAGAGAGAGCCAGCTACCAGTGGCAGGGATAATGGCAATACATTTATTAAAGGGGAGAGAGATGTTCCCACAGCCACGTCTAATAACATAATGAATTTCTTTACAGCATCAGTCGGCTCAGAAGCCGTCATTTTGGCGTATATATATATATATATATATATATATATATATCATCATCATCAAAAGTAATGTTTATATATATGTATATACAGTATACACCCATCAACGTGCAATTAGATCAAATAATATAAACCAAAAGAATTAAAACTACATTCGGTTTATTTAGTCGCAAAACGAATCCATGGTAATTATTTAATTTATTCGAAAATATAAGAGATAAATATATAATAAAAAATAATAATAGAAGAAGAAATCTATATGCACGAAAAAATACACAGGTTAAACGAGGAATATATATTCAAACAAAAAGTACAGAAGAGATCTATATACAGGCATGCCTCGGTTTACGAATTAATCCGTTCCTAGAGAGCGTCCGTAAAGCGAAACTTCGTGAAGCAGAGCATTATTTCTCATAGACTTAGTTATAATCAAGGGTTACGTTTTCAGAACAAAATTTTACATACAAAATTATATAAAAATCGCAAGAGAAGGTAATAAAACTAGTTTATGCAGCAAACAATGGTTTCTTCATAGAATGCATCATTTTAAATAAAAAATAATCCTTTAAAATAAAAAAGAAAGGGGTAATTGTAAGCAATATAACAGTGAAACACACTTAGCGAGAGAGTGAATCATGCACAACCCCTCTCGTCAAAGCAGACATATAAACTGATGCATTCCCAGACACCAAGGTGCGTGAACGCGCCAGAGCGAACAAACGCACGCGCGATGCTTCTGAAGCGATTACCACATTACGCATTGTATATGCTTGCGTGAGATAATTATTTTTACCTTTTAAATTTGTTTATTTAATTTTTTATTTAGTGTAAAATAAAATTCGTAAACCCGGGGATTCGTAAAACGAGGCGTCGTAAAGCGAGGTATGCCTGTACACGTTTAACATATGTACACGCATCAAAAAAAATTATTTATATATAAACTTCAAAATAATAATGCAGAATAATTTATATATATATATATACATATATATATATGTGTGTGTGTGTGTGTATATATATAATACGCACTTTTTAAGTTCTACCGCGCTTAATTAAAATACTAAACTCGCACGTAATCGAATCCACAGTTGCATCCTCATTGCTTTCTACTACACAATAAATACGATTTAACATTATTTCACCACTCCAAAATATGATGGTCTGTATTCTATATAAAGGGCTTTCAGATCATTTAACACTATTTTTGTACCCACTTTACAATTAGGTGGCAAGTTATCACTCTTTAAACACGGACAGAATACACTCAAAAGCACGCACAAAGAGGTCATCGTTTGCCACAACAGCATTATTAAATTCAAGTTTATAAACACTCCTTTCCAAACGAGGGTTTATTCTTTTCAATCTGAGCTTTTCAACCGTGAATTATTCTTCGCAGCGCATAACGGCAATTGAATCTTCTAAATCGTGCCGGCAAATGACCATTATATAAAGAAATTGTTCTTCAGGGTGATCCGTGTAGGCGAGCTCAGCCCTGTACTGTTCAAGTGCTTTGTACCAAAGTTCTTGATATTTCGCGGAGTCTTTGCCTTTTAAATACGCATCCAACTCCAGGCCATTCTCACCTTGCTTCTCCCTACACTCGCTGAAACCGTCGAGCAGAGCGGTGTACCGCTTATTCGAGAACCGTGTCTAAATAAAGCACATCGGTAACACGCGCATCTAATATAGGTTTTAGTTTGTGGAAACCGACGACTTCAAACATTCTATCGAGAATGAAACGGTTTCGCGTGGAGATAAGGAAGTTATTGTCTTTTGCATCCTTCCACATCAGCCGTATATCAATGCATGGTTGGTCACGTTTTATACACAACGGACAAATAGCGGCGTTTGAGTGTGTATCACTAATCTGCTCTCTTTTTGTACCTACACCTGCAGGTGTTTTATGACGATCCTCCCCCACTTCTCAACCACCACGAAGATTCTGTTCATCTCCTCAACACTTAAATAAATATTCCGTTTACCAGAGTTTCTCTACACGTCGTTTCAAGTACATAATTAATAGCGCCGGTTTTACGCCTGAACACACGCACTGACTTCGTCACGGACACATCGTATACGGCATTAAGGATACTGCTTAATGGAAGCTCCATCGTTTTCTATTGTGAGGAGGGTACGTCCAGTCGGGCCAAGCTCTGAGGTGACTATGATCCAGTGGCGTGCGATTCGGCTCGACGGGAGGTGTTGGGGTAATGAGTCACACGGTCGCGTCATACCATAAGTTAGTGATTCGTGCAAGGAGTTGTTCGAACGTGAAAGAACCGAATATTTGTGGCCCATTATGACGCAATCGGAATTTTTTAGATACATGAAGTAATATTGGCTTTAACGTTTTATCGGCATTATACATATTTATTCATTTTATCCACACATTAACACACTGGCGCTCTATTTGAGAGAAACGTGTGTTCATATTTGTCATTTTTGTTTAACAAGCGATACTCATCCCTAACTCTCTTAAAAGCTCGCACAAGCCTTTAGCTACACCCTCACTGCAGACCTCATCATGATATATATGAACGTAATGATACAAATATTTCAGGTTGTCTATAAGCACAAGATTTATATTCTCAGCCGCAAGGTATGCGTACTCGGTATGATGTAACATGACATGATCCGTGTCACCAATCATCAAGGTTCACTATCCACACCCGCTGCTTCGCTTCTGCACGTGTTGTTTCTTTCACTTCGCCGTATATGTGCGCCTTTACGCAGTTTAGTCCTACGACAGTCCATCACATTGAGCCACGAAAGCCCGCAATGCTCTCGCCAGAATATCCATGGAGTATTTGAACTTTCTGCTGCTCACGCTTCGCGTGGTTCAATACGGCCTTAAAAGCCTCAAAGGAGGGAGGACTAGGGATTCTTTAAGTGTTCACCACATCCGTAGACTTTATCGAATACCACTTCATGAATGTCAGCACGCAATATCAAAGGTAGCCATCGCTGTTTTCCGTCTACACGAGAATTCTTCAAAATACGTCTGAGATCCAGGGCTTGTTGAGGTCAACTGACCACGCATGGGCAGAGATATGACCAGCTAGTAGCAGGAGTCATGTGGTCCCTTTCATTAGTGATACAGTGGGCGGAGCTTAGAATTTTTCTCTGTACACACACACACACACACACACGCACGCACGCAGAAAATGAAACGCTAATTAAAACGTGTTTTATTTTAAATAAATAAGCATTTCGTGAATAAGTAAATAGTCTAATTCATGGCATATCAAATAATGTAATAAATAAATAAACGTCAACAATAGGCATATATATATATATATATAAAACAAAACATTCAAGGACCATGGTACCCAAAGGAAACGGTGTCGTAGGTGACAGGCACCTGGTATCGTTTCCTGTAGGTGTTACGACAGACCTTCGTGCCCCAAAGTTCCTTCACGCCCCCTAATTTCTGTGCTCTGAAGATGAGAGTCCACACAACCAGGTGGGGTGGTTGGCCAATTATCATCGTATTCTAAGCTCACTAGATCTTTGTGTGATTCAAAGTTAACGATCTGGCGGTTGGCATTGTTAAGCGTGATACCTTTAGCCTTCACGATGTACTTGTACTCAGCCTTCACCCTCACGCGTACACCGCAAGTTTTTGGACCTGTTGAGACAAAAGAGTTGGCGTATGCGGTCTCCATATTCATCCTTAATCTCATCAGTCAACTCTAAGGAATTCCCCAATAGGAGGCATATATTCACCTGCCTTCTCCAAGAATATCACTATCAGCGTACAGAACCCATTGTCCGAGAGAATGCAACAGATGTCACAGCTTGATACGTGCATAGGCTGTTGTGAAACTGGCTACGGGTATGTTTGTGACACGATGTATCGAGCCAATTCGGTCCGGTTGTACCTTATGTACATATTACCTACATTCACGATTTCCATAACTTATTTATCCTTGGCGTTTGCATAATCCCAGGCTTCACTATAACTTTGAGCTAATTGTACATTCCCCTTGTCTGTATTCTTGGCAAACTTCCCCCAAAGACTATTTAGGCACAACTTTACACTAAAGCGCTTGCTAGGGTTTCTCACAATTTGGGCGCGATCATGGTAGCGCTTAATATACGCCGTTTTCTCATCTTCGGACTCAACTCCTCGTGGGTATCCTGATGCTTCTACTTTATCCTTCAAAAAGGTATTTATATATGGTGTGAAAAGGTTGGGTAGCTTCTGAAACCTCCACTCGTATATCTTCAGTATTTTGTGTGTGGCGGAGGGACAGGGACAATTCAGGACTTGTATATACGCCTCTGATCTTCCTCTGGTTGGTCATGTGATTACAGTACCCATTATTCTCCCCTGCGCACTTCACACATAGAGGGAACATGAGTTTGTGGTCTTTAACAACAGGCAAGATCGACATCCATAAATCGCGAGGGGGAAGGACATCTACGAAAGAAAGCCCAAAGTAGCGCTCACTCAAGTTAGCTGAGAACTCCTCGATGGTAGGCATGGATGGGCCCACTAGTTTTTCAGGCGCACCTACGGGGTACGGATTGTTCATCACGTAATGGTATAATGAGCAGAAATTGTAATAGTGAAGTTTCACCCCGTCCGTAGGCGGAAAGTAAAGTTTGAAGGGGTTTGTACGTCCTCCAAACAAACTGTCACCGCATTTGAGGGGCTCCACCACCATCGTACGTTTGATGGCCCATATTTACGATACTGCTCATCGGTTTCCATCCCAGTCATATGCTCCCACAAACCTTGTGAGTGAACTGTGAACTTATAAGCTGATCGCGGGTAGTTGGGTCCTCACTTAAGCCATCCACCCAAAAAACGGCCATTGATCTTAATGGCAATTTCCCCCGTGTTGCGAGCGTGTTTTATATATACACCTGTCTGCTTTTGTACGAGTATGTGAGCCAGTAAATAGCTCTTTACCCATAACTTCTAAAGTATGTACAATAATGTACATACTCTAAGTACACGTACGGCATTCACACAATAACGTTCACACTCATACGCTATATTGTAAGAGTTATCTTCATTAAAGCTGCTGTGGTAGCAGTCAAAATCTTCACGTTCACCTGTACTCGTACATTCATAGTTAAAATAGTGTTTGGGGGTTGATGGTCCGACATAATTTAAAGTGTCTTGAGTGAGGAATGTGTAAGGGAAGTATCCTTTTGGTACTTCTGCGCCTACGCCCATCACTTTGGGTAGCCTGGCTAATTTACAAGGTGTGAGCAGTAGTGTCTTTAAACTGTACATTTCCCCTTATCTGCATTTGTATAAGTTTGTTCCCTCTTTTCAGGGGGTCACCCGTGAATATCTCTGATGATTCGTGCTCAAGCAGTTCCTTATAAAGGAACTGTGTTAAATTTTGCGGTGTTGTGGGCAAGAATAGTTTTTTTTTTTAACTGATCCGCCAGCTTGACAATATAGTTCAGAGTTTCACGGGGAATCTCCTGCAGACACCTTAAAGATGTTTGTCCGCTTACCACATTTGGGGCATTCAATGTTCATGCACTCGTCACAGTCTGACTTACGAGTAAATGCGGGATAACCTCTCTTGTTTCGGGGTTTGTGCAAGTCTCTATGTTGTAATACACGGTTATACAGGATTTATTTTTAAGTTTAGCATCTTTCATATAACATACATGCTTTACCACCGTCCGCCTTATATTTTTCGTGACATGTAGAACAGTGAATTTTATCGCATTTGTGCTCAAACTTCCCCAACTGTCTATTGTATGAAACATTCCACACACAAATCCTCACTTTCCTGCACGTGTCATTCGATTTATGGTGAGCAAAACAGATGTTGAAAAACATTCGCTTACATACATTACAGTCGCGATTCTTAGTTTCAACTACCCGACTTTCACACCTGGGGCTCTTACACTAGTCGCAAAACATGTGACACTCCTTACAATGCTGCAACAGATCATTTGTAAACTCGAGACAACCCTTACACAAATCGTGATGGTCTTCCATATTTTCGACTTTTATCGTAACTACCGTAGACAACCTTATATTATGGATGGGTAGATACGTTGCCCCAGACAAGCATAAAATAAGTCGGGGCTTTGTAAGTTCTCTCGCACAGCTTTTAAAAACATACACAGTCCTACGGTTATCATCCAATCCAAACACAACTATACGTACACCCATTACCTGCTCTTCCCTTCGCAGCTCTTCAGAACCCATATTACAGTTAAAATCAAGTTTACAGTCTGCAACCAGTTTACGTGCACGCTCCACTACCATCGGCAACCAAATTTGTCTGGACCTCGTATTTAATACGACCAATATATGAGCCAGTATTACGGCTATAAATCCACAACACGCTCGGAATTTGTGATGTCTGTAAATAGCCTGAGAATTGAAGTTAAGGGTATAAGGCGTTGCGCTGTGGCCTTCAAGTCGGTAGACATGATCTATATTAATCGTAAAATCCTCCAAATTAAGCTCGGTACCGCTTTGAGCGGCCTTCATTATACGCCCCAAGATATACTCTACATCTACCTCGGCTAGATGCCTGTAGGGTATTATTATCCAAAAATCGTCTCGATCGGTATCAGCTGACCTGAAGCCGAATGCCAGACACGTCCTGATTTCACGCCCCGCTCTGCCCTGAAGGGCAAACTCCACAATACGTTCAACTATGCGTCGCAGTCCGTGTTCAATGTCGTCACTTTACATGACTCGGGGGGGTTGATCCTGACTACGTACCGGTTTCTAGTCAGGGCTGGGGTGGTGGTAACTTTGCGTAGCAGTTCGAATGATATACCGGTGCCTACAGATGTTGCTGATGTGGAGGGCCACGGCAAATGGGTGTAAGTGGGTACAACTTTATTTTTAGATGGTGCTACTGAAGGAGTCGTGTCGTAAGACGTGGAGGGTCGCGGTTCTATTACTATGGCTGATGCCTTTAAGCGCTTTGTCGGGGAAAACGTTTCATGCACCAGCTTTCTTCTGGAGTTGACGAGGGGGGATGCTGCGTTTGTCACATCCGTTAGGTCGCTGGCGGAGTCTGTAACAACACTATCGTCGCCAGCAATATTGATGGTAGGGACATGCTGCTGTACCTCGTCATTCACGGTTCTAAGGAAGACGAAAAACGAATATACAGAGCAACACTTAAAATTGTTATATTTTGTAAATGCTCCACTTAGGAAATGGATTCTGTAGAAAAATTCAGGTTCACAAGTCCTGCATGCATTATATCCGATCCTACAGGCTGTGGAAAAACCGTGTTTATGCTTAAAATCATTAAAGATAAGGACGAACTGTCAAATTTTGTGCACAAAGTCATATGGTGTTATTCGACATACCAAGCTATATTCAGTGAGTACCAAGATGTCATTTTGTTCCACAAAGGTGTTTATGATGTTAGTTCTGTAAAGGGTGATGAACACGGTTATTGTAAGTGATTTCGTGTTAGAAATGGACAAAACGCTTGCCGAAACAACTACAGTATTCTCCCATCTTTTAACATAAGCGTGTTCATCAATCAAAACCTGTTTTTCAAGAATAGATACATGCGTGATGTATCGCTAAATACGCAATATCTAATCTTATTCGCACAACGTAGATATGTGGCACAAATTGAGGTTTTAGCCAGTCAAATTCCTGAATCAGCGTAAGGAGTTTTTGGAAGTTTATAAAGAAGTTACAAGTCAACATGACAGCTATTTGGTTTGTGAGCTTCACCCGCGAAACATGTTTAGGGTGCTTCTAAGAACGAATATATTCCCAAACGAGGCTGAAACGGTATACATCCCAGAATGACACGGAGGTTAAAGAAATATCGCAAATTAATAAAGATCTACCAACGACTGCCACGCACTCTCCAGTGCCTGTTTGTCAAAACTATTGACTCAGACTTTTTAAATTGGGTCTGTGAAATATGCCTTAACGTTATAAAATGCAATGTCCCAATGAAGCCGCCTCAGAAGGCGCGCTTACGTCGTTACAAGAGCATAATATGTGCACTCGCTCGTAAAAAGCAAAGTGTGGCAAAGAAAAATGAATTATTGTGCAAAGAGGTGGTTCGTCCTCCTCATCTTGTTTTCAGTTTTGGCGGCTTTATTGTCTAGTATAATATAATGAAGAAAGTGGTCGTGCTTCCACACTAGGTGTTGGCTTCGTTACAAAATACAAAGGAATCACCACTAGATCCGGGAAAAAATAGACTTAAAAGAATGGAGAATGAATTGCTGAATCTATTAAACAGCGAGAAGCCCCCTGACAAGAAAAGAATTTTATATCAAGAAGCTCTACATAAATTTCTTTAAGAGCTCGAAGATTATAAGAAACCGACCGAAGTCCCCATAGTTATCAGACAACACTGATGATGATGATGATGGCGGAGCCGAGGTTAGAGACGAGCAGCCAAAGAACACTGGAACGCAACACCGAGCATGACTCCAGATTCCTGGGATCTTGGGAGCATTGCTCCAGTAAATTTGACCATGAGAAAAAGTAAATTTGGGTTTGGGTTTTGTTCATCCGCTAGACGTTATGCAATTTTTTTGCGTATACGTTGTACAAACCATTTTTTTTAAATTACAAATTTAGTTATTTTAAGTTTAGTTGGTAATTCCATATTTAACAATTATTTTTATTTTTTGTTAAGCTTCAATGTTTTGATAATTAAAATTTTATTAAAACGTATATTTTTTTAATATAAAATTATCAGGATTGGACTATGTTCCATTGATCTCGGCCAGGTTTGATAAATTGGCCAGATAATTACTTGTGCGGTTTTAAGTAATCCACCATGACTCTAGAATTGAAAAGTTTAGTTAAGTTTAAACTTACTTTCTTACTTTAACTTACCTACTTTTACTTACTCTTCCTTACTTTTACTAAGTTTAAAGCACTTACTTTTACTTACTTTCATTGTACTATATTTACTTACTTTTACTCACTTTTACCATACTATATAAGCTTTACTATGTTTTTACTTATTTAGCTAAAACAATTTGTAATTGGTATGTCGTCAATTTAAGAGTTTACTATCATTAACCTATCTAGTGGTGTAAGGGGAAAAAAAGTAAATTCAGAGTTGTGCTCCAGTAAATTTTTTCAAATCTGGAGTCATGACACCGAGCATGTATTAAAAAGTAGTCTATCTCATACATTGAAGAATAAAGGAATAAGTCTTTACAATCTATTGAGTGAGGACCCCATTATATATTTGTCCGATACAGGCGAGGTTGTTGTTGGAGTGTCAAAGGTACAGGGCTCGAACATCATTGATATCGTGCATGATTTGGTGAGAAAGTGGGATAGACCTTCACCAACAGGATGGGAGCCTATTAAAGCTAGGCTACAGCAAATAAACATTCCAAAAACGCTGATAGGTAACCAGAACAGGTTAAAAGACTTGGGGTAGGGAAGCAGCGCAGGTACCACAACTGAAGAAGAGACCATCCACCAACAGGCTACCCTACCCTCGCGCCTCTAAAATACGTAAATGGCTAACATATTAAGAAAAAATTATCATAACATTTCTAATCCAGCATCCTACGGTGGTGGTAATAGTTGTACAAGGGGGTATATGATGAGGGAGTAGAGAAAAAAGATGTTGAGAGGTTTTTGTGTGAACAGGATGCTTATACACGACATAAACCCGTGAGAGAAGGTTTAAAACTGCTAAGACTTTAGCAGCCGGATTTAACATACATGCAGAGGTATTCAGTGTATAATGAAGAGTATACATATATTTTGTTTATAATAGACGTGTTCTCTAGATACTTGTGGCTAGCCCCACTTAAAAATAAATTACCTGAATCAGTGGCTAAAGCGACCAAAGCGCTGATGTTGAAAGAAAACAGGATTCCTGGCTATTATTTTACAGATTTGGGAAAAAGAGTTCATAGGCAGAGCTTTCCAGAACATGTTGACGGAGTTTAACATCAGTTATTACACGTCCAATTCTATACACAGGGCATCTCTAGCCGAAAGAGTTCAGCGAACCATAAAGGAACGTATGCATCGTTATTTCACACATAAAAACACATACAGATATATATACGGTATATAAGCACACCGGACAAAAAATTAGTCACCCCTAATAGCACCGATAGTAGGAAGTTCAAGGTCACACAGAGGGCGCTGATGTAGCATTGGTAAGTGACAAGTAGCGGTGACGTAGCACACAGGATCAGATCTGTTTCGTGAGGTGGTGAAGAACAAAGTGTGTGTTGGATATAGTCTGCAAAATCGGTCGTGAGGCAGACGTTATTCAGTGGCAAAAAGGAGCCACCGTGTTTGGCAGAGCCCACGGACACAAAATGTCTGAAGTAGCCCAATTTGTTGGTGTGTCAACGCGTACTGTCCAGCGAGTTTACAAAGAGTGGTGTAGTTCGCAATCAACTGACAATCGACGGCGTAACTGTGGCCGGAAAAAAATTCTCGACAATAGGGGCCGCCGCCATGTTTCTCGTCTAGTAACTGCAAATCGTTTTCAAACCAGAGAACAATTGCTCCAAGAAACCAATGAGGTTCTCCAGCGACCAATTTCCGAACGGACATTGCGACGAGAACTGCATGCGATGGACATCTGGAGCAGGGTACCACGGAAGAGGCCGCTGTTAACAGCAAGTCACAAATTGGCACGTTATAAATGCGCTCAGAGGAACAAAAACTGGACTGCGGCAGATTGGAAACGTGTAATTTGGTCCGATGAGTCCCGTTTTTGTTTGTTCTCCAATGATGGGAGGCGACGAGTACATCGCAGGTCCAATGAAGCCTTTAATCCTGAATGCGTCGAAGGTGTTGTTCAGACTGGAAACAGAAAGTGAAGCGCAGGAATAGACACCCACGGACTCTGGCGGAACTTCGGGACCGGCTGATGAACGAGTGGCAGCAAATCGATGTTCAGTACATGCACAACCTCGTAGAGTCTCTGCCTCGCCGGATTCGTGCGGTTATCAAGGCCAGAGGCGCCGTCACACGTTATTAGGTACATTCTGAGAGGGGTGACTAATTTTTTGTCCGGTGTGTATATATATAGACATTCTGGAGCACTCTGGCTTTATCCTACAATCGGTCACGGCATCGCATAATTAGTACCATCTCCTGATGAGATTTTAGAGAGACCACCATATAGAGCCTGATAACTGTAGAGCACCGCCACGCCCTGGTCGTTTCAAAATCAATGATTACACTAGGCAACAAATTTCAACTTTTTTTTTGTTACAGACACGTGAACTACTGATTCCTACTAAAGCGGTGATGCTGATTTCAGATCTGATATCAAAATTTCTCTATCACGTCCAGATTTTGTGTAACCGAAAACCCCTATTTTTCATTTTTTTTCTCACCCGCTTCTATTACGAAAGCCGTCTAAGCTACTTTTCCGTGCCACGTTTTATGTTAAGCATACTTAAATAATTAGTGAACAGGGATGTCTTTCCTCCTTTATTCTGGCTTAAGACAGACAGCGGAATTCCGCTGGCGGAGTTACCACCCCTGCGCCCAACCATCCACCCAAAGCGCGTTAGTATTTTGTTGTTACTACTGAAAGGCAAATTCCTGTTCTTAAGTGAAACTTTGGTGTGTCCTCTTCCTTTGTCGCTTGTAGGATGACGAGCTCCTTCTGCAGGAACCAACAATAATCTCCCATCATATTTGGGTTGAAATTACCTTGGTATCTGTTTTCCATAACTGAGATCTGTTGGTGGAAGCGCTCACAATGCTCGTCACTTACAGCCCCAAGGTTGGCCGGGAAGAAGTCAAGATGAGAATGTAAAAAACGAATTTTCAAAGACATTCTGCATCCCATTATTTCATAAGATTTAAGCATGTTTTCTACGAGTTTACGGTGGTTTTCAGCTTTGTGGTTTCCAAGAAAATTTTGACAACTTCAACGAAAGATGTCCATGCTCCTAGTTCATTCTCATTTAGGTTAGATGGAAACGATGAGTCGTGGATGACACTGCGGATTTGTGGTCCAGTGAAAACTCCAGCTTCTAGCTTAGCATCTGTCAATATTCCTTTGAATTTATCCTTTAAATATTGGAAACCACTACCTTGATGATCCATACCCTTCACGAAATTTTTCATAAGGCCAAGTTTAATGTGAAGTGGTGGAAGATGTACTTTCTGAGGGTCAATAAGTGGGGTGTTTCACATTGTATTTACCAACAATGTTCAGTTCTAGATGGCCAATCATGTTTTTTGTAGTGGTTCTTGTCATCTCTGCTGTTCCATAGACACAAAAAGCACATATGCTTTGTGTAGCCCAACTGTAACCCAAGAAGTAATGATACAACTTTAAGGTCGCCACAAATATTCCATGTGTGGTCCTTATATTTGATGAGTCTTAGCAGCAGTTTCATCGATTCATAAGTCTCATTAAGGCCAGTGGCATGTGCTACAGGTATTGAAGGTTTTTCATTGCCGTTGTGCAGTAATACAGCTTTAAGGCTAGCTTTACTAGAGTCAATGAACAGTCTCCATTCTTTTGGATCATAGCGACAGCCAATCCCTTGCATCAGACCACTGATATCGTGGCAGAAACAAACGTTTTCTTCCTGTAAATAAAATGATGAAAACTGCAAATGGCGATGGCGGAAATGGGAAACTTTGGTGTTTGGTTGGAGAAGATTAAATTCTTGAAGTCTTGAACCAAGCAACTCTGCCTTTTCTTTTGGTAATTCCAAATCGCGCACTAAGTCATTTAACTCCGCTTGACTTAACAAATGTGGGGAAATATTTGCATCTGGAACATATATGCCATCTTTCCCTGTTTCTATATCACTAGCAGAATCTTCAGATGAACTGCTGTCTGTTATCGTTGCTGGTGGAACTGGTGGTGGATTTGTTTCATCATGTGGTACTGGTTTCATTGCTGATTCGCAGTTTGGGTACGTGATCTTTGATTTGTTTTTCTTTGTGAAACCAGCAATCTTTGTCAAACAAAAATAACAATCATTGAAGTGATTTTTCGGCTCACGCCAAACCATGGGGACTGAGAACGGCATAGCTTTTCTTTTACCATTCATCCAAGCTATTAACATTGCATTGCACTGTGCACAGCAAATATGTGGTGCCCAGTCCCTCTGTTGGTCTCCTAACTTAGTCAAAATAACACTTGTAGGCAAGTTTAATCTTTGTTTTTATGTTTCTACGTTGTGGCTTAGGTGTATATTGTCCACAGACAGAGCAGAAGTTGTCTGGGTGATTTACACAAGCACGTCTATTTGATGCCATTTTGAATTACCATACAATATCTGAAAAAACGTAGAAAGTAATTATTACGATGTGCAAAATAAAAAGAAATACACACCGTAGTACAAAACAAATGCTATAAAAACACACAAGTCACCACAACCTGTCACTTGCTCATCAGCAGAGAGCTTCAACAACCGTTCTGCTTGACTGACCGTTGGGCCGTTTCCCCTTACTATGCTCTTGACTCAGTGTTGCCAACTCGGGATAAATTTTATTTATCAAAATTGTTCGAATTTGTATATAGTTGGCAAAAAAAATTGCTTAACCTTGAAAAGCAAGTTTCATATTACTGGCATTAAGCCGATTAAAACCAAAATCTGGACGTGGTAGAAAATTTTACTAAAAGTGATTTGCATTTTACACAAAATCTAGACGTGATAGAAAAAATCTAATTATAGATTTGAAATCAGCATACCGAAATTAGCTAGGAGCACGTATTTGGTCTTCTGTAACAAAATCTTTGTTGCCT
This sequence comes from Bathynomus jamesi, assembly GCA_023014485.1. Lineage (NCBI taxonomy): Eukaryota > Metazoa > Arthropoda > Malacostraca > Isopoda > Cirolanidae > Bathynomus > Bathynomus jamesi. The sequence goes on along the minus strand of JAJOZX010004837.1, from coordinate 160,120 downwards.
AGTGTTATGCAAGGCTGTCACGAGCGGGAAATAAGTTCGCGAAAGGTTTTGATCAAGGGTGGACTCGGGAGATTTTTAAAGTTAGATCTATGAGGCCTAAAAACGATGTGATACTGTGTTACGTTGAAGATTTGAATGGCGAAAAAGTTGAGGGCGGCCTTTATGGCGAGGAGATGCAGAAAGTGGTATTTAATTTAAGTGAAAAAAGTGTTTAAAATTGAGAAAATTTTAGGCAGTAAAGGTACAGGGAAGAGGAAGATGTATCTGGTGAAGTGGCTAGGGTACCCTGAAAGCGTCAACTCCTATATAAAAGCTCAAGCAATAATGAAACTTTAGTAGTATATAAGATGACGCCTAACCATTTCTCCGTCACGCTGCCCTCTTCTGCCTCTTTGGACGTGCATCCTGACAACACCCTGTCCAGCTTATAACAGAATTGTATGGACCTATCGAATTGGGGAGTGGATCATACGAAGTCGGTCTGTGCGAATTTCAGCTGACCACCAAGTTTTTAAGTATTGAGAAGAAACAGGTTTTTCTGGTTCTTAGAAGAACCGATGAGTGTGAAAAATTAGGCATAACTTTAGATACCATACGTCCAGTCAGGTTCGGCGAGGCACAGTACAATAGTACAAAAGTAGCACTAGGCCTTGGTCTTTATGACAGCCTCGGATATTGTGAAGACTTTAAATAAGAGTCTTGAAAGGTCATACCTCACCACCTATTTACTTTTTGAAGTCGTAAACATACACGCTAAAATCAACGATTAGTAGAAATATTAAGGACAATGAACTGTTCCAAATTATGCCTGCGGATTGATACTGCGGGGCCTTCCAAAGAGACTTTTCGCGAGTTACAGCACTTAGTCGTCCAGCTTTCGTACCAACTACATTGTCGAAATTACCCTCTGGACCCCCTGCTCCGAGAATGTATTATGCATTATGTATGTATTATGATATCGTGGACCACCAATTTCTTGGGGATACCCAGGCGCGTTTGTTACGCATTGTACACATCCCTGATCATAGAGGCAAGAGCTTAAGCATCACCATATGATAAGCCTCATTATGTCAAAGTTGCACCTAACCTACTAACCAGCATCTCATATATATATATATATATGTATATATATATATATAATAATTTTGTGTATATATATATATAAGAACGATTGAGGGGAAAAGTTCTATTCGGCTATGGAAGCTTATCCGTGAAGCTACACTTCCGGAGTGTTGCGGCACAATGACACAGAAGCCATTTACCGTCTACCGTGGGGTGAGGTACCAACGTGGAAGTGGGATCGGATCAATTTTTTTGGCTTACTACGCACATCTGTGCCCTTACCGAAAAGTGGTGCCAAATATCTTGGAAGAAGGCCCTACAATCAGGACTTAACATATTTGAAGATATAATGTCAGACAGCAAACCTAAAGAATCTCAGAAAACACTAACGACGTACATGAGATGAAATCGTCGAAGATGCGAAGAGAAAAATGCGCGGTGGAGGAAGAAAAAGGTGCATAAAAGAGGAAGAAAACGCACTGGACGACGAGGAAAAAAGGAAAGCTAAGCAAACAAATCGTAGTGTAAAGCGGAGAAGGACTTTAAAGACATGTACTAAGCGTATGAACCGGTCGTGAACTTATTTTTTTAAAACTAATATAAGGTAAATGTGTTACAGAGGCCCCTCAACTGTTTGTACAACTGAAGTGGAAGGGTGCATTAACGGGTACCATGACTCATTTTATTCATCCTCACAGTTCGGAATGCTGTAAGTCCGAGTTAAATCTCTCTGATGTGCCTCCGACGCAGACGAGTATTGTGGAGACCGAATTCGTCACAATTCATCCTCTCAACGCTATTGGATCAACGACGGCACCTATAGAGTTCGTGATTTCTTCGTCAGATAGTCATTTTTTTCGACCCTTCCAACGTATTTCTTTACACTAAACTAAGAATTACGCATTCGAATGGTACAGATTGTGAAGAGGGTTCCGCTCTATACCCTGAAAACAACTCCCTACACACGCTGATAAGTCAGTGTGATGTGTACCTAAATCAAACTAACGTATCACTTGGAGCTAGCCATCATCATTATAGAGCCTATTTAGGAAGTCTTAAACTTTACGAGATGCAAAGGAGAGACATTTGGCTACTCAGGGGTACTATACCCCCCAGTTGGTGGCCAGCGTAAGAAATAAATTTAAAAATTCTAAAAAGAAAATATGCGATTGCTTCGCGAGACTACATACGGATTTTTTTTCGCAAGATAAGCGGGTTTTGAATGGTGTTGAAATGCCGATTAAAATTACACGTACAGCCCCCAAGATATGTTTAAATCTGGATGAGGGTAGTGAACAATCTGCCAAACCTGTTGTACACATTTTAGATATGTATCTTAGAGTTCGTCGCGTGAAGCTAGCTGCTACGAGGCAGATGGAAATTGAAAAGCGCTTTCTCAAAGATACAGCTAAATACCCGATGAGGCGGGTGATTTTAAAAACGCATACCGTCACGGCTGATGTAACCACCAAGCAGATAGAAAATGTAGCCTTGGGTATTCTCCCACAGGGTGTTCTTATTGGCTTGCTCAACAATAAATCCATGGTCGGCGACTACAAGAAATCCGTCTTCAAATTCCAAAATTTCTGCTTGAAGAGCATGAATGAACATATTAACGGCGTGTCTGTTGATGGTGGGGTGGAAGCGAGATATTCTACAGGATCAAAGTTTTCGTTGTTCACGCGCGTACCATAATCTATCCCGCGATATTAATTGTTGTGATGCTTTTTGTTTTTGCTCGGGTGTCACTATAGATGAGTTTATAAATGGAAGCGCATTGTACGTATTTGATCTGTCAGCTGACCAGTGTGCAAGCGTGACCACGCATCTGAATTCCCAGACGCACAATAGTCTCGGAATAAAATTTGTTTGGTGAAGCCTTAGCCAACCATATAAGTATACTGTTTTACTTGGAAAGTCACAGCGTCATCGAGATTGATCGCTTCAGAAGCGTATCTGGCGATTTTTAAAAATAATGGATGAAATGACTATATGTGCAGTTATAAAGCAGGATTGTTTCACACGAGACATTCAACGGGACTTATGCGAAAAATGAAAAATAGAAAAATCCGATTACGAAAAAAAATGCCACGTTTATAGTAAACATGGACCCACTGGGTAGTCTGGTGCCTACTGGTTCGCGATATTTGTTAGAAATAGAGAATGTGTCAACTGTTATGATTCTCTAGCAATGCAATTGTGGCTCGACCCCGTAATTATGGATTTTATAAAAAAGCTACGTGTACAAAGAGTTGTATGGAACCCGCAAAGATATCAATCACTTTTCTCAAATATGTGTGGGCCCCATTGCCTGTTTTATTTCATTTCCAGCTCGCGGGAACAGCTATTCAGACTTAAAGCTAGATTTGTGTGATTATGAGGCTAATGATAACCTCGTGTTTAGTGAAGTAGCCCTCAGATTCCCCTTTGTAATGAAACGCGTATTGCATAGAGCATGTATATACTACGGGGCGATGCATTAAGCCAATATATAAAATGTTAATTAAAATTTGTTACAAGAATTGTGTGCTAATTTTAAAATGTTGAGTGGTATTAATAATGTTGAAAATATTTGGTTTATTCTTACCCCGACCCACACACACAAGAAAAAAGAATAAAAACTTACACCACCTCATCGACAATCTCGCATTCGGACGGCTGATCGTCCCTAAAAATAAAAAATATTCCAATACTCCCGAGAAGGTCCGCGTCAGGGCTTTTAAAATTAGACACGATAAGTATCAAAACTATATATATATATATATATACACGTATATAGGCCCTCCCTCTAAATTTGAGGTCCCCCTTCAGTTTGAGGCCCAGGCCAAATGGCCCTCCTAGGCCCCCTTCTGATAGGCCCTGTGTGTGTGTGTATATATATATATATATATATATATATATAAGCACCGGACAAAAAATTAGTCACCCCTAATAGCACCGATAGTAGGAAGTTCAAGGTCACACAGGGCGCTGATGTAGCATTGGTAAGTGACAAGTAGCGGTGACGTAGCACAGGATCAGATCTGTTTCGTGAGGTGGTGAAGAACAAAGTGTGTGTTGGATATAGTCTGCAAAATGGGTCGTGAGGCAGACGTTACTCAGTGGCAAAAAGGAGCCATCGTGTTTGGCAGAGCCCACGGACACAAAATGTCTGAAGTAGCCCAATTTGTTGGTGTGTCAACGCGTACTGTCCAGCGAGTTTACAAAGAGTGGTGTAGTTCGCAATCAACTGAAAATCGACGGCGTAACTGTGGCCGGAAAACAATTCTCGACAATAGGGGCCGCCGCCATGTTTCTCGTCTATAATAACTGCAAATCGTTTTCAAACCAGAGAACAATTGCTCCAAGAAACCAATGAGGTTCTCCAGCGACCAATTTCCGAACGGACATTGCGACGAGAACTGCATGCGATGGACATCTGGAGCAGGGTACCACGGAAGAGGCCGCTGTTAACAGCAAGTCACAACTTGGCACGTTATAAATGGGCTCAAGGCACAAAAACTGGACTGCGGCAGATTGGAAACGTGTAATTTGGTCCGATGAGTCCCGTTTTTGTTTGTTCTCCAATGATGGGAGGCGACGAGTACATCGCAGGTCCAATGAAGCCTTTAATCCTGAATGCGTCGAAGGTGTTGTTCAGGCTGGAGGTGGTTCCGTGATGTTCTGGGGATGTTTTTCGTACCACGAAATGGGCCCCCTCGTTCCAGTGACGATGAATTTGAACCAGCAGGCGTACCTCCGCATACTAAACTCGCTGGATTCGTGCGGTTATCAAGGCCAGAGGCGCCGTCACACGTTATTAGTACATTCTGAGAGGGGTGACTAATTTTTTGTCCGGTGTGCTTATATATATATTTGTTTATTACATGAAAATGTGAGGTATATAAATGAAATTCATAGGCCACTCAAATTGCATCAGATACATCGATACAGAATTTTTTTTTAAATTTTAGCATCATTAAGTGTTATTCAGCACACAAGAATAAAATCTTAATTGTAGCTCCTATAATTACACATTCGGGATGGTCGTCCCTAAAAAAAGGAAAAAAAATATACAGTCGGAGCACTCATAAAAATATATACGTTTAATTATTATTAGTTTTATTTAGCTCTCCATAGTAGATTACACTGCCCAACAAAAAAAAATTTTTTGCTGCCGATTTAATTCTAAGACCTGTTTCTGGATAATATTGATGTGCGGATTTAAAAAATCACCTTAGATTTTGTCCATCACATCAGGTTTTCGTGCAATGCAATATGCCTATTTTGGGTGATCCATGAAGGGCGCTTATCAAAATTGATGATTTTTGAGACCTGTTAACAGCTGTTTTGCTGTTAAAATTTTATCTGTGGAATACGCAAATCTGTGCATTAAATCTAAAGGTCATGTACAACATTAAAATCTTGGGCATCTGTGATTTCCCCAGGTGTGAACGTGACGTCATGATCTGAGAGAGATTTCCCATTGGCGGAGTGAGAGCAGCCGGTTCCGCTAGTGACGTCAGTCTGTCCTGGTTGGATACAGCTGCATAGTGTGTGACGTCATCGCCTGCTCGCCACATGATTGGGAGCGGCACAGAGTTACATGTGGGCAGCATTCAGTGATCCAATACTGCGGCAGTTATTTGCGATCAGTAGTGAGTGAAGGGTGCTTTGCAGCTCATCATCATCATCATCATGTCTGTTGTTCGAAGAAAGTGTTCAAACAGCCCAGATGTTTTCTGCTACATTTGTGGATGCTTTACGTTACTAAAGCAGAGGATGAACATTACTGATTTCGTAAAAAAGGCATACCTGGCCTATTTTAAAGTTAAACTTGGAGATCAGGATAAGTCGTGGGCTCCTCACACTGTTTGCAAAACTTGTGTGGAACATTTACGACAGTGGACAAATGGAAACAGAAAAGGTTTGAAGTTTGGCATTCCTATGGTATGGCGAGAGCCCAAATATCATTCAGATGATTGCTACTTTTGCCTTGTGAAGACTTCTGGCTTCAACGCAAAGAATAAACACCATCTAAAGTATCCTAACCTAGATTCAGCAATCAGACCAGTTTCTCACTCAGATGAAATTCCTGTTCCAATTTTCACGGACCTTCCAACACTCACAGAAGATGATGAAGATATGGAATTACCTGATGAGATCGAACGTGATATCACTGATGATGATTTTGAACAGCCTTCTTCTTCAACGACACCTCAGCGATTTAATCAACTTGAGTTGAATGATTTAATTCGTGATCTCAGCCTTTCAAAAGAGTCATCAGAATTATTAGCTTCAAGATTGCACGAGAAAAATCTACTTCATCCTGGGACAAAAATAACATCTTATCGCAATAGGGAAAGAGAATTGTTGCAATATTTTGGTGCAGAGAATGATTTGGTTTACTGCCATAATGTAGAAGGACTTTTGAATGCAATGGGTGTAACCCACTATAGCCCCAATGAGTGGAGATTGTTTATAGACAGTTCAAAAAGAAGTTTAAAGTGTGTCTTGCTTCACAATGGGAATGAATATGGCGCGATTCCTATTGGTCATTCAGTGCATCTAAAAAGAATATGAAAACATAAAAATAGTGCTGGAGATGCTAAAATATGATGTTCATAAATGGGTGATTTGTGTTGACCTGAAAATGGTCAACTTTCTTCTTGGCCAACAAAGTGGCTACACAAAGTATCCATGTTTCTTGTGCTTATGGGATAGTCGCGCCAAAGCTGAACATTGGGTAAAGGAAAAGTGGCCACTGAGGCAAAATTTAAATGTAGGAGATAAAAATATTGTAAACGAGCCATTGGTGGATCGAGAAAAGATAATTTTTCCACCACCACATCAAACTTGGGCTTATGAAGCAGTTTGTAAAAGCTTTGAATAAAAGAAGGTGATTGCTTTAATTACATATGTGCACCCTTTCTAGGTCTTAGTGATGAAAGCTTAAAGCTGGTATATTCGATGGTCCCCAGATAAGAAAACTGATGAAAGATCCGCAGTTCAGTAACTCAATGACCGAAACGGAGGCAAGAGCTTGGAATGCTTTTGTGGCAGTAGTTAAGAACTTCCTAGGAAACAAAAAGTCTGAAAATTATAGAGATCTTGTAAAGGATTTACTTGTAAACTTTCAGCAGTTGGGTTGCAACATGAGCATTAAAGTTCACTATCTCAACAGTCATCTGGATAAATTTCCAGAAAATCTTGGTGATGTTAGTGAAGAGCAAGGTGAAAGGTTCCACCAAGATATCAAAGTGATGGAAGAACGATACCAAGGAAGATGGGATACCCATATGATGGCTGACTACTGCTGGAGCCTGCAAAGAGATTGTCTTGACATCTCATTCTAGGAAGTCCTATAAGAGAATTTATCAGCACTGAAAAGTAAGAAAACAAGAAAAAGACAATGTTAAGAAAACTGGTCCCGTGCTTGCTTTAATATGGATTCATTTTTTGCTTATTTAAATACTTTTAATCACTGTGTCAATATTACCATTGTATATTAAAGTTCACTCCATGCACAATTGTTTACTTTTCCATGCTGATTCTGAGTATGTAAAAACATTTTTTGAAAAGAAAAAAAATTGGGCATAACCCTCCCAAAATGCGATATCTCCAAAATATCCGTATTTGATTGCTCGAAAACCTGACGTGATAGGAAAAAACTAAGGTGATTTTTGAAATCAGCACACCAAAGTTACCTAAAAACAGGTGTTAGAATTAAATCGGCAAAATTGGTGTTCGGCAGTGTTATTTACAATCGCATTTTATCCAGTCTTTCAGCAAGAATGTCGAGATTAAAGATTTTAAAAATAAAAAGAATTCTTACGCTGTAAGATCGAAAGTTTGAGGGTCCAGCGTTGATTCGTACAATACACAACGAAGGTCGGCGTCAGAGCTAAAATGATGAAAATGCAATAAATATCTTGCATCCAATTCTCTTAACTATATACAGGGTGTCCCAAAAAAAACTATATACTCTTTATAGCATCATATATTTTATAATTTAAAAAAACCAAACAATATGTTGTTACAGCAATTGCCAATGAAAGGTAAATTAGTAATCGAAGTGATCAAAATGTTATAGCGAGTTGTTTGCATATAAAATTTAATTAACTACGCCAAGTGCTCAAAATGTTCTCCGGCGGCATGAATGCACTTTCAATACAACAAAATCGTGTGGTCTGATGAAGCTACCTTCAAGCTGAATGGCATAGTAAATCGACACAACTGCAGGTACTGGTCACTTGATAATCCACACGTTTATGTGGATAAACATGTTAATTTACCAGGATTAACAGCATGGTGTGGTTTATCATCCAGGGGTTTGGTTGGACCATTTTTCTTTAATAGGACAGTTACCGGTGCCGCATATCTCGACATGCTGCGGACAGAAATTATACCTGCAGTTCGGAAGTTGTTTGGAAACGACGACTTTTACTTTCAACAAGATGGAACCCCCCCTCATTATCATTGTGATGTCAGAAGGTACCTCGATGAAACGTTGCCTAACCGTTGGATAGGACGAAGAGGAAGCGTTGAGTATCCTCCACGTTCACCGGACTTGACTCCACTTGAGTTTTACTTGTAGGGAAAAGTGCGGGACCATCACAGCATCCACATTAGTCCATGTCTGTGAATCAGTCGACGCATTCAAAAGTGCATTCATGCCGCCGGAGAACATTTTGAGCACTTGGCGTAGTTAATTAAATTTTATATGCAAACAACTCGCTATAACATTTTGATCACTTAGATTACTAATTTACCTTTCATTGGCAATTGCTATAACAATAGTTTTTTTTTTAATTAAAATATATGATGCTATAAAGAGTAGTTTTTTTTGGGACACCCTGTATGTATGTATATATATATATATATATAATATATATATATATATAATATTTATGCATCAGCTATATCGATACAGAAAAAACCTGAGCGTCATTAAATGTTATTCAGTACACAAGAATAAAAACTACATTCCTATAATTTCACATTCGGGGTGGTCGTCCCTAAAAAGAATAAAATAATATACAGTCGGAGCATTCCTAAGAACAAAAATATAGAGTAAAAAGGTTGTTTATTATTAATGTTCTATTCATTTTAAAAGAGGTTTTATGTAAGGGAAAAGCCGGATGAGCACGTCTTAATAGGCTGGAACTACTTGCATGACGTAATCGGCTACGCTCGTATGTAACGCCGCGTGCTCTAAGGTCTGGCTCGAGAATGCGCCTTCGCCATCTACTAACCCTATGAAATGAACACACGTGTCAGCACCAAAAATAGCGACGCATACGTAGATAATGGGTATTATATATATATATATATGAGAGAGAGAGAAAAATATAGCTACTCATACTGTATCACTACAGAGAATCACCTCAGGTGTCGTAAATTCGCCTAGACATGCGTGAATGAAAGAGTCCAACCTTTTAGATAAAAATAATAATAGATTAAAATTGTGCAATCGCAAAAAAAAAAAAACTTCTACACAAATGGCGACACAATAAATTTTTTATACTTTACTGAGAGTGAATAAGTAGAAGCGCATAAGGCACTTACATGACGATATTTGGGAATTTGTCCTACGACATTTTCTTGGCGTATAAATTTGTATGCATCGTTTGATAACTTCACTAAACTGAATTGTATGCCCCCTAGAATGGGGCATCATGAAGAAAAGTCTTCCTTCCTCCACACTTTCAGAAAGCAGAACACACATTGGTTGATTGTATTTTAGTGGGAGGTTACTGAACGTGGATTATGGGCGGTCCTTAAGTTTTTGCCTGAGAGGGCAAATGGGGCGAGAAGAGGGATTTATAATTTATACCAAAACTATTTCATCTTTCTTGTTATATTCAGCTAGACTATAAATAAGCGCGAGATAGATATCTGATGCAGAAAATTAATATTTAAAAATTTAATGTCTATCCTAAAATGTAGTGTTAAAATGTGTCCTCAAAAAAGGACGCGGGGCTAATAAAATGTATATACCTAAGCAGCACTTCTATACCTTTCAAATGTCTATAACCGATTTGATTGAACGAACATTTACATGCCTTTCAAATATCTACAACACTGGGTAACAAAATTTGAAAATTTTTCTGTTTATTGTGATTTTTCTGTCGTTCCTTAATGATTTCGGGGAGCTGATTCCAAAAATGATATTGGTTTTGCTCTATCATCAACCGTTTCAAAAATATAGGTTATCACACTTTTCATATGGCAAAGTAATAAAGAAGGCTAACATAAATATTTTCTGAAAATAAAAACACTATTGGAAATTAATGTTTATTGAGCCAAAATTGTTTGACAAACCCAAAATGGTGCAAAGGATATAATATATATCATGAGGAGAACCGATAAGAGAATAACAAGCCTCGTTATGCAGTGTGTTCCTTAAAAATGCACTGAAGAACGCGACTTCCGCGTATGAACATTCTTATCCTTTCTGATCAGCGACCATACGTAGTCTCCCATCATGGAAGCATCCAATGGCCCTGGTACCTTTTCTCCATCGTTTGAATATCTTGATGGAATTTTTCGCCATGTTCTTCACTCACATCGCCCAGGTTATCACGAAAAAAGTCTAGATGTGAATGCAGATAGTGTAATTTTAAAGACATACGGCACCCCATTTTGCCATAGCACTTAATCAAGTTTGACACTAACTCCTTATAGTTTGGTGCTTTATGGTTGCCTAAAAACCCACGAACCACATCACGGAAAGCACACCAAGCCTCTCTTTCGATCGGAGTCATCTTGACTTCAAGGTTCTTTGAATTCAACAGCGCCTTGACTTGTGGTCCTACAAAGATGCCAGCCTTGACTTTGGCCTCAGAGTTTAGGGAACATGACACGAATTTGTTGGAAAACTTCCCCTCCAAAATCTAACGCAGTTACAAACTGCTTAATTAGACCCAACTTAATATGGAGAGGTGATAGCAGAACTATGTCAGGCTTCACAAGAGGTTCCCTGAGTACATGTACTTTCCTGGTTGCAGTCCTTCACGTGGAGGCCACTGAACTGTTTTATAGTGCTCAGTTGAAGCCCTGCTATCCCACAGGCAAAGAAAACATGAATATTTAGTAAACCCTCTTTGTAAACCGAACAGGAAACCAATCATTTTGAAATCACCACACACGTCCCAGTTATATTGTTCATACCTGATTTGAGTGAGCAGTTGTTTGACATTTTCATAGTCCTCTTTCATTTGAACAGAATGTGCAACTGGTATAGATGGATATTTGTTCCCATTGTGGAGTAGAACAGCTTTTAAACTCCGAGTTGAACTGTCAATAAACAGGCGCCACTTTGAGGGTATATGTGTTAACCCAATAGCTGTGAATAGACCATTAACCTCGCTGCAATAACAGAGAGCCATTGACATCGTAGAACCTTGCAAACTCTTCATGCCGCTTTCGGTATACAGTGCTCTTGCAGTCTTCAAGCAAATTCCACTCCTTGAGTCTGGAGGTCAGAAGCTCAGACCCTGATTTCGTCAGACCCAAATCTCTAATAAGTTGTCCAATTCCCTCTGATTTGGAAAGTGAGGGTTTGTACTGAAAGTTACTGTATATTCTTCATCATGACTGTCCTCACCAGCCGACATCTCAGATGAGCTAGCTGCATCCTCATTTTCAACCTGCAAAGCAAAGAAACAAAATATAGGCATAGCTATATATGTAGAAGAGCATCAGCACTAAGAAAAATCGACACATAATGACCCACAGTCTGTAAATACAGAAGGTAAAGTAATGGATAGATACCTGTTCTGGTGGACGTGGTATTGGAAGACCTTCGCCATGTGGTACAGGAGCTATGGACGACGCTATGCTTGGATACTGAAGAGTCTGCCTTCCTTTAACTTTCCTGTACTTAGAAACATCTACCATGCAGTAGTAGCAATCGTCGTGGTGGCTCTTTGGTTCTCTCCATATTCTGGGTACCGCAAAGGGCATTGCCTTGCGTACTCCCCGCAGCCACCCTTCAAGTGTGGAGCGGCAGCTTCCACAGATCACATGGGGTGCCCAGGGCTTATCTTGGTCACCCATAGGCATACCAAAATAGAGCTGATACGCGATCCAGAACTTGGTGCCTTTCACAATCTTGTGCGATACTTGCTTGGGGCCTATGTAATACCCACAACGTAGCAGAATATATCCGGCGAGTGTTTACAAGCTCTAGTTGCCATTCTCTTTACCAAACTGTACTACATTAATCATAACCTGCAGATATAGAGAGAAGTTATTAAATCTGCAACAGATTACAGATTCCAGTAAAAAGATTTATTCACAACACTGAAATAATGTTCGCAATAAAAAAGGATCTATAACACTCAAATCGTCAGCACAGAGAAGCACAGAAACCAGGGTGTGGAGCCAGAAAAAAAACTTTTGGCTCCGGCTCCGGAGCCATCTTTTTTAAATGTTTGGCTCCGGCTCCGGCTCCAGCTCTGTCAAGTTATCAAAATCCAAATGTAGTTAGAGTGGTCATTGATCATACTCAACAACAGACAGATGAATACACTGTTGAATGATATTTGCAATAAAGGCTAAAAATACTCTTTAAATTTGACTTTTTTAATACATAAATCCAAAAAGAAATTATATTAATCGAAATTTGATGATGAACAAAAAAAACTAAATTCTGAAAACTTAAGGGAGGCTTATCAAATGACATTAGCTACATTAAAACACAAATTAAGACTAATTTTTTCCAATTTGACCTTTTTAATACATAAATCGAAAAAAAAATTATATTAATACAATTTTGATGATTAACAAAAAAATATTAAATTCTGAAAACTGAAAAGAAACATCAAATAATATTAGCTGCATTAAAAGTTAAAACTTGAAACAAACAAATTCATACTTTAATTCTTTCATAAACTGATTTTTAAAATTCAAAATTATGTATAACAGTTTGTTTTTAAGAACAAGATTGTTCAATCAAGTCCTCTTTCATTACTGCTCTCAAATCAGATTTTATGATTTTAAGTGCTGAAAATAAACGTTCCACACTAACTTGAGTAGAGGGTAATGCAAGAACAAGTTGTGCGACATCTCGTATAATTTCAGGGTACTTAACTATTGCATCTTGTACTGACATCTTTGACTGACGATTAAATTTTTTAACTTCACTAAGAGATTCCCATACGGCTAACTTGAATTTAGTCAAGGTACTAAGAGGACCACCATGTGGCACATCGTTTTCAAATCCTGATCGAGAACATTTTTCTTTTGCACCATGTTTGTCAATGATTTTTTCAAAGTCAAATTCATTATATCAGAAGTGGTAGTAGAAGATGATGATGGAATGTTTTCATTTTCCTGTTCTGGACATTCTTGAGACTTTCTCATTCTAACTGCTATATCACATACAGCATTCATTGCTTTGCTTTGTTGTTCATCCGTTAATAAACATCTGTACTTAGGATCAAGATAAACGCCAGCTAACATTACATCATTTTCCAGTAAACGATTTTCTCTCGCTTCCATGGAGGTCTTGATACCTTCAGCTATGGTACCCCATGTCTTAGAAAGGCAGTAGATCAGAGACTTCCATTCCTTGAAAAACTGGCCAGGAGTCAAGTCTTCGCCTTGAATTGTCTTTGTAGTGATATATGGTTGGTAAAGCAAACTTTTAAGTTTCTTCACTTGGTCCCACATTACTTCTGATAGTGTAACTTCTGGATTCACCATGTCAATAAGCACAGGTTTTAGTTCTAATAAGCGCAGGTTTTAGTTCTAATAAGCGCTCTATCATCATATATGTGCTACCCCACCTAGTAGCTTGATCTAAAATTGTTACTTTTCCAGCACGTCGTTTAATTATTTCTTGGATCTTTGGTTTTCTCGCAGCTACTGCAACCTGCCTCACTTTGCTTATAAGAATGGCTGTGTGTTTATCCGCTAAGCCATCATGAATGGCTAGCTGTAAAGTATGAACACCACAACGCATATGATGGACTCTTTGAGAGGCTTGAAATTTCATCCATATTATTATTTAAATCAAGTTCTGCTGCATCATCAGGTTCCAGTTCTGGGGTCTCAGCATTTGAATCAACTGTTTCTATATCATTTTCCTCATCTCTCTCTTGGTCTTCATTTAACTTCTCAATGGTCTTGATCATGTTTTAGGCATTATCAGTTACAATACACAATACACGCTCTTTTTCTATTTCATACTCTTGTAGAACATCTTTCACAAGCCCATGAAGGTACTCGCTTGTATGTTGGGCTTGCGTATCCCGTACTGCTAATGTACGGGTAATGGTTTTATTGTTGCCATCAACAAATCTAACATTGATTGCAAAGTAGTTTGTTCTTAAACGTGTGCAACTATCCATTTTTAAAAATACAAAACGTCCTTGTAAATTATTTTTTAAAGCGCATTTTTCTTCGTTTGCTTTTTCTATTACCAAACGTCGAATACTATTTCTATGTAAACCAACTTTGAATTTTTGAGCCATTCCTCCTAATAAACCAAGCATGGCTGGCTTACAAAAGACAGACAGAGGTAAAGAATTCTTTACCACTAACTCAATGTGATTCTTGAACTGATCTGTTGTCATGGACACAGTGACTGTTTGACTAACAAAATATTTAGTAAGATTTGGTTGACTTACTTGACTAGAAGTACTGGCAGATTTAAGTATTTGCCTCTTTTCATTCTCTCTATAATCTTGAACACTTCAGGATGGTTACGACTTATGTGACGCTTCAAATTGAATGCTCTTGTTGAAACATTGCTCTTGTTGGTTTTGCTTGAAGGTGTACTGATTTTTGCTCCACATGTCAAAATATTTCCACCAGCATCAGTCACTTCGCAAGTGCAAACATAGTATTTATCATCTTCAGTGGTAGTAAAATATTCGAATACAATAGACTTTTCTCTAGATCCTTTAAGTTTATTCATTATTGAGGGCTTAAAAAAATTTATTTATGTATAAATGATAAATGCTTATTGTTTAGTCTTAGTTTAGTTAATGATATATGATTTTGGAGCTATAATTAATAATTATATTACAAATATTGACGTTTCTGAAAAAAATAAATATGCATTTTTTAATAAAAACTATATATTAAGTTAGGTAAAGTACTAAAGTTGGGTTTGGTAAGATAAAGTTGCATTAGGTTTATTATGAATGGGCAAGGTAACTGGAGCTATGGAGCCGGCGTTTTTTAATGGCTCCGACTCCGGCTCCACCCAAAAACCACCACCACTCCGACTCCGACTCCACACCCCTGACAGAAACACAGTACCTCAGTGCTGGTAACCATCAGACAAACAACCTGCTTTCTTTGTGTGCTCACACTTACTGACTTCTCAGACTCTGCGCTCTTCTTTATATAGCACAGTGGAAGTTTCGGGCAATTTCTAGAGCAAGAAACTGTCAACGAACATCCGGATTGTTCTCAACAATTCCTGATTATTCTGATATTGCTGCGCCCATAATAACATTATACTGGTAAAACATGAAAAATGGATTATCTCTGAAACCATTGATGATACACACAAACCAAGGCCAGATTTGGACTGAGCGCCCACAAATGCATATAAAACAAAAAAATTCTATATAAAAGGAATCCGTGTTACACAGTGTAATGAAAGATTACTTTAACGCACTGTAAAAGTAGAAAATTTGGTGGTTAAATTCGATTTTTTTTCTAAAATATGCATAGAAAATGTTATTTACTTAGGGTAAACGCTACTAAAATGAAACAAGACGAGCAACTAAGATGATTCCGTCGCTTAGGTCAAAGTCGTACGAGGATAGGCTTAAGGAGTTAAAATTGACTACACTCGAGACTAGTAGGCTAAGGGGTGATCTAATTCAGGTTTCCAAAGTTATGAATGGGTTCGATAACCTAGATAGAGATAGTTTTTTCGAAATATCTCAATATAATAGGACTAGAAATAACGGGTGTAAGTTGACAAGTAGAAGGTTCGAGACAACAGTTGCCAAAAACTTTTTTACGCATAGAATAGTAAATAGTTGGAATAGTTTGCCGGTAGAAGTAATTAGTAGCACGTCTATAAACAGTTTAAAAGAGAACGCATAGTTGATAATTGGTATAAGTCCACGGCTTTGTGGTTCGGAACCCGTGAAATTGTAGGTCCCTCCGCCACCACGGAGGACATGCACAATACACAATTAGTGTCAATTACGAACACAGTTAGGTAGACCAGCCATGAATGGATCCTAGGGTCTTTGTTGGTCTGAAACATTGTAACATAATAATAGGGGGGAGGTTATGTCATGTCTTCTAATAAGAGTTAATACACTTCTATTGAATTTAATTAGCTCTGAATAATATTACGAGAAAGGTCTGTTAAAACGAAAGATAGGAAAACATCATGTTTTGCTCATATAATATTTATGCGCTTCTATTGGAAGTTGTTTTAATTAACTCTGAATAATGTTAGTTAAGTATTTCATTCGTGTTTAAATAGGAAATATGCCCCTCGCGAGGTCACTGATTTCGCGAACGGGTTTCTTTACAACCATTTGGCTACTGAATCATATCGTATGTTTTGAGTGATAATCCATAAAGTAAATAAAGCGGGTCAGACTCGAGGACAGATGTCCTTGAAATGTTGTTGTTATCTGATTTTGTAATATATGCTTAAGGAAATATGACTTTTATTGGTTCAATAATGCCTTCTCCAAATGTTGTTCCCTTAATCATTATACAGGATGGTCTTGGAAGACCCTTCGTTTATAGAGATATTTGAAATACAGTATTGTTTACGCTGAAATGGATGGATATGGGATGTTTCATTTAGTTCCAGTCTGTGAGAATCTCGGATGCATTCTATATATACTTAAAGTTAGCTAAAGAAATTCTTTTATTAGTTCTAAAAAGTGTTTAATGTGTGGTTAAATATGGTGTTGACAAATAACGAATTACATGAACTGAATTAGAGAATTTCAGGGGAGAGAACGTAAAATGTTTTCTTAATAAACAGAATGAGGCGAATTATCATTCAGAGCGCCTTAAATTTTTCTCGAGAAAGAAATGAGACACTTTAATTGCCTCAATAATAATAATAATAATAATCCCTCGTCCAAATGTTCACTTAATCGTATACAGGTTGCTTTTGTATGAACCTTCGTTTATCGGGAAATTTCGGATACTGTATTGTTTATTTCAGAATGCCTTAACATTTTTTCAAGAAAGAAATGAGAGACTTTTATTGCCTCATCGTTGACTTTGCGAATAAATAAACAATGACGCGTTTTATTTAGTTCTTTTGGTTTATATTCCATTTAATTAATTCTCCCCGACTATTCTCGAATAAATTAAATAATTGCTTCCACGCCTTCGTTTGGTAACTAAATTATATACGAGATGTCGGTTTGGTTAACTGTGCGTTTTGGAGATATACAAAATGATTGATCGATTTATTTATATACGAGATGTTTGGGATAACTTTAGCGAGTGTTTTGGATATATATAAATTGAATTTTTGTTATATACGAAGTGCATTAAATATATAAATAGTTATATACGAAGTGCAATGAAGTGAAATATATAAATGGAACTTCTTTTTTGAGTGATTCAGGCGCGAATAAATATTTAAAGTGATATTCAAGGTTAATATTATTATTGTTTTGATGCTTGTGTGCTTATAAACACTACGTCTTCTCCAAATTATATTAACTTTTTTTGGGGTTTAACTTTGTATATTAAGATGAAAATTTCTTTTAATTGAAAGAGTTGAGTAATATTTTTGTTTCAAGTCAATTAATTATTTGGCGACATTGATAAATGTTTGGGAATTAGTTGTATTGAAATATATAAATGAAATTTAACGTCGATAAGTGCAAAATTTTACACACAGGTTCGTGTAACGGTAATTTTGCGTATACTATGTCAGGGAAGGAGTTGGCAAGCGTAGATCAGGTAAAAGATTTAGGAGTTATAGTCACTGGTGATTTAAAAGTAGCAAAACAAAATGTAGCAGTGGTCAATAAGGCGAACAAAGTGCTAGGTTTTATAGCTTGGAATTTTTAGTACAAATCGCGTGTTATTATTGTTCCTCTTTATAAATCATTAGTTAGACCCCATTTGGAGTAAGCGATCCAATTTTGGAATCCGCAAATGCGAAAAGATATAGTTGCTTGTCTTTGAACTCTCGATTTTGTCTAAGATGATCCCGTCGCTTAGGTCAAAATCGTACGATGATAGACTTAAGGAGTTAAAATTGACTACACTCGAGACTAGGAGGCTAAGGGGTGATCTAATCCAGGTTTTTAAAATTATGAATGGGTTCGATAACGTAAATAGAGATAGCTTTTTCGAAATAGCAAAATATACAGAATTAGAAATAACGGGTGTAAGCTGAGTCGAAGAAGATTCGAGACAGCAGTTTCTAAAAACTTTTTTACGCATCGAATAGTAAATAGTTGGAATAGTTTGCCGGTAGAAATAATTAGTAGCACGTCTATAAATATGTTTAAAAATCGATTAGATGCATATGTTGATAGATTGGCTATAGTTTAAGGTAGTAAAATTAAGGTTTTGTGGTTCGGAACCCACGTAAAATTGTAGGTCCCCTCCGCTACCACGGAGGACATGCGTAATACAAACACGGTTAGGTAGACCATCCATGAGTGGATCCTAGGGTCTTTGTTGTTCTGAAACATAATAACCTGGCAGTCGATAACTACAGTCGAATGCGAGAGTCTATCGACTCGATACCACGTCGTTTAGAGGCCGTAATCAGAGCTAAGAGTGGACCAACTAAATACTAGGACGCAGAGTTAAAAAGTCTTTGATAAAGGTTTAATATATTGGCAGTACTCAGTAAACATGATGAATTTATTCTACTTTTTTGTAACACCTGACAACATATTCTAATATTTTATGTTGTTATGCATTAACTAATAAAATTTTTGCTATATTTTATTTTATTCAGAACTGGCACACACGGGTGTGTAGTTTTATCATAATTACGTCACAGATACTCGATATTCCTCATAAAGGTGTATTACTTAAAAGTATTATCTAAGTCATAAGCGCATTTGAAACCGTATTCTATTTTTTGGGCCAGAGTTGTAAGTGTGAACAGCTTGGTGAACTGAGCGCCACCTGTCTTCGCCGGGAATTGAACACTATGTGTAAGGTACTTGTATATATATAACTACCTTATAAGTGTTTCGCGTGATAATTCCTCACTTCACGGAGGTCGGGCTTGTTGCCTCACCTCGAGTTGGCCTGGTGAAGGAGAGAGTTGCTTTCCTGACTCCTACATTTCACATAGCCAGGTACACCCGGCTCATCCAAGATTGCCCTGAGCCAAGTGTCTTGCCTTCTTTTGAAGAGTTACGCGTCCATACTGTTCGTGTTCCGCCGTTATTTGGACAGGATGGTGAGTACTCTTGACTGACATCCAAGCTATTTTTCCATGTTCAGGATGTTCCTTGTCTATACTTTAGTTTGGGAACACAACACATTCTTCCCTGTTTTGCACCGTTTCTTTGAATGTCATACGGTTCCGATTGAGATTAGGGATTAGTTTCCATTATTTTTCATATATATATATATATATATATATATATATATATATATAATATATATATAACCTCGTTGCTGTTCTGTGCGTTGGTCTCTTCACACGAAGGTCAAGCTGGTGGCCCCCGCCTCTAGGTCTGGCTTGGTGGAGGAGCGAGTTGCTTTCTTGCGCTCTCCACCGTACATAGCCAGGTACACCCGGCTCATCTGGTACCGTCCTGAGCCAGGCATCTAGTCTTCTTCTGAAGACTTCAACTTTGACCCCGGTAACGTTTCCGAGGTCCTTTGGAGGCTGGTTAAAATGTCTTTGCTCCCTGACAACCAAACTATTTTCCTTCAGCGTTGAGGAGGTCCCTTGTCGAGCCTTTAATTTGGGAACACTAAACATTCTGCCTTTCCTATTTTCCAGTGTTGTTTGAATGGTAATTGGGTTTAGTTTGAGGTTTAGTACCAGTTTTTCGATCATTTTCCATACCTATGTAGATTATGGTGTACCTCTCTCTTCTTCTTTCCAGGGAGTACAGATTTAGTTTACGTAGTCTTTCCCAGTAGTTGAGTTCTTTGTAGCCACCAATCTTTGCTGTGAAATGTCTCCGAGTTTCTTGTAGTTTATTAATTTCTTCCTTTTTATATGGGGACGTCAAGACTGAGCAGTATTCAAGTTTTGGTATAATCAGTGTTTTTAGCAGGGAATCATTACTGTCCTGTCCCTTCTTTTGAACGTTCTTAGTACTTGACCCGCGACTCTTTTTGCTTTATTTATCGCTCTGATTTTGTGTTTCCAATTTCGTATAATCGGTCATTATTAACCCCAGATCGATCGCTTTCATGCTTCTCTGAATTTCCTGCCTATCTGGAGCATAATATGCAGTCTGTTTAAGTTCCTCTTTTCTACCATATCTCAAGAGCTGAAATTTCTCTGTGTTAAATGTCATGTTGTTGTCTTCTGACCATTTGTATATTTTGTTCGTGTCCCTCTGCAAGGCCTCCACTTCATTTACATCGCTGATTTTTCTGCTGATATTTGTATCGTCTGCAAAGGATGTTATATACTGTTGCTGTTTACTCCGCTGTCTATGTCTGTTAGCATGATAATGAACAGGAGTCGGGCTAGTACTGTACCTTGTGGTACTTATCTGCGTACTTCCGATTCTGATTATATACCTTGAATTTTGACGACCTGTACACGTTCTCTGAGGAAGTTGTAGATCCATTTTCCCACTTTGCCTGTTATTCCCATATATTTCATTTTGTGTGCTTATTATACCGTGATCACATTTGTCGAAAGCTTTAGCAAAATCCGTGTATATGACATCGTAGTTGTCATTTCCTTCCAGTACATCTAGAATATTATTGTAGTGTTCTATTAGTTGTGATGGGTATGATCTACCTGATCGGAATCCGTGCTGATTTTCGTTGAATCTTTCCAGTGTCTCCAAGAAATCATAAATGTTCTCTCTAACTATTCTTTCAAATACTTTGGCGAGGTGGGACGTCAATGACACTAGTCTATAGTTCTTTGTTTGAGATCTGTCCCCTCCTTTATATATAGGGACAATATTTGCTCTTTTCAAGATGCTCGGTATTTCCCGTGTCTAGGGATCTTCTCCATATCCAGTATAAAGGTGTAGCTATTTCATTTTTACAGTTTTTAATCAATAATGCATTCAAATTGTCCGGACCTGCAACTGAATGTGGTTTCATTTGTCCTATAGCTCTCGCTATATTTTCTGGGGTAAAATCAAAGTCTGTTATACACTCTCCTTGCAATTTCTCTTCAAAGAATGCATCTATGTCAGGTATCGCTTTGTCACTTTTTGGGGTATTGAAAACTGATTCATACTGGGCTCTCAATGTTTCAGATATTTCTTTTGGCTCGTCGGTTAGTTCATTATTTCTCTTCCTTAAGGTCCCAATCGAACTGCGCGTTTTTGTTTTCCTTTTCGCATAGCTATAAAAGTGTTTTGGATTTTCCTTTATTGACTCTACCGCCTTTTCCTCTTCCCTCTCTGTATGGTCCTTAATCAGGGCTTGTATTTCCCTATCGATACCTTCCAGTTTTTCTTGTATTACTTTCCTGGCATTATCTCCGCATAGGTTTAATGCATGTTTATTACTAGAGGTCGGATTTTTAGGTCGACGTAAAAGCGGTTTTAGGTACCTCTTAAGGTGCAACTTTTTTACAGAATAGGTTGCAAAAAAGACAAAATAGGTCACTTATTTTAAGTGTCTGTATGTGTTTGTATTTGGAAAAGGGAATAAAAAACCATCTAACTCCTGAACTTTATTGCAGACCATGCTTTTTTTAGGAATAACATTTAACAAAAAAATGAAACGTTCCAGATTAGCAGGAATTTGTATCCCAATATTTCTCTCCAAGAACTGTCGTAGTTTAGAATTTTGTAGTTTTGACCACGGAATGTCTGCCGCAAGCATGACCTCGCAGAGTTCTTTTGAAAGAGTCTGAGACTTCGTCCTTGGTGCTCGGTTCGAAAGTAGAGAGTCCAGTTGTGCCTGTGTTGCAGTTCGTTTAGCCACTTTCAGTTGGTTATTCTTAATGCGCTTTTCAGTTTTTAAGTGCTGAATCAGTTGGGACTTTTTAACTACTGTAAATGCAGTCTCACGAGACTCGCAGTAACATGTTTTGTTGTCAGGCAAGCATTTTAAAGGAAATCGATCGTTGAACTCCTTAAGCCAGTTTTTTTCTCGAACGATCGGAGCTCATTGCAACAAAATACAATACAAAAATATATCTGGAACGAATAGAAAAAGTTTAAGAAACAAACTTCAAGACAGCAAACGATTTGCAAAGCAAGTAAATGAAAAGAGGAAATCAATTGATGAAATGAAACAAATTGGTAAAGTAATAATAAAACACTATATATTAGGCCAGATATAGAGCGCATCAGGTAATTTTGTGAAAACATGGGATTTAGGTCTTTTTTCCTGAAATTGCTACTTTAGGTGAAAACCTAGGTTTTAGGTCGATCACCTACAATTCCGACCTCTAATTATTACCAGTAATTTCGATCTTTGCAGCCATTGATCTTGGTTGTGAAATTTCCTTGGATTTCTTGTTTATTGATCTCTTTTTTTTATGTGAGGCTATTAAGACTGAGCAATAGGGTGGATCGATTTTACATTTGTTTCGATTTCCATATTCTAATAGAGACAAAACCTTGCGCATGCATGAGAAAATGGCCTCTGCAAAATCTTAGCTTAATAGGTAATCATCTTCTGCCCCCGGCAGAGCGATGAAAATCATATTTTAGTAGTCAAAAACGTATTTTTAAACCCTAGCCTAGAGTCATAAAATTTTGCGTGTGTGTTATTTCATGCCTAAGCAACGATATAAATGCTATGGGAAATATATAAATGCATTATTTAAGACAAAGAGCCGATCTGAAAATATGTATATAAATTACCTATTTTTTCAACATTTGACGTTGTTGCCGGGGGGCAAAAGATATTACGTAGGACAACGCGCTTGGAAAACGATCATATGAGGTCTTTTTCATCGACTTTATAGTTATTAGGAATAATTTTGATGCATATTGAAATATTTTAAAAATTATAAGAAAAATACGTTTTTGACTACTAAAATATGATTTTCATCGCTCTGCCGGGGGCAGAAGATGATTACCTATTAAGCTAAGATTTTGCAGAGGCTATTTTCTCATGCATGCGCAAGTTTTTGTCTCTATTAGAATATGGAAATCGAAAAAAATGTAAAATCGATCCACCCTACTGAGCAATGCTCCAGTTTGGGTATGATCAGTGATTTCAACTGAGGAATCATTATATTCTTGTCTCTTTTTAAAGTTCTCAGTATCTGTCCAGTTATTCTTTTTTGCTTTGTTTATATTGCTATCTTATTTTGTGTTTCGAATTTCGCGTTGTCGGTCATTGATCTTTTGCTTTAGTTTTTCTGAATTTCCTGTCCACTTGCAGCAGTATTTCATGGATTTTAGTTCCTCACTTCTTCCGTGTCTATCTATCTATCTATTATTTTATTATTATTATTATTATTATTATATATATATATATATACATTCAACTGCAAAGAACACGCAGTATAAATAACGTAAAGAAACGACGCTTGTATAGGAGATATTCCGCGCAAGACGAGAGAAAGAGAACGGAACAAATGAAAAAATGAGGTAACCACCTGGGAATCGAACCCGGGATCTTCCGATTGCCGGTCAGACGCGATACCATTACACCATGGACCTCACTCTTCCAAATGCCGTAATTCTTCTACATACTCGCAGAAACCAATGCCCCAAGGGGGCACCTCCCGCATGCCGTAACATTATATACATTCAACTGCAAAGAACACGCAGTATAAATAACGTAAAGAAACGACGCTTGTATAGGAGATATTCCGCGCAAGACGAGAGAGAGAGAACTCTCGTCTGCGAGTATGTAGAAGAATTACGGCATTTGGAAGAGTGAGGTCCATGGTGTAATGGTATCGCGTCTGACCGGCAATCGGAAGATCCCGGGTTCGATTCCCAGGTGGTTACCTCATTTTTTCATTTGTTCCGTTCTCTCTCTCTCGTCTTGCGCGGAATATCTCCTATACAAGCGTCGTTTCTGTACGTTATTTATACTGCGTGTTCTTTGCAGTTGAATGTATATAATGTTACGGCATGCGGGAGGTGCCCCCTTGGGGCATTGGTTTCTGCGAGTATGTAGAAGAATTACGGCATTTGGAAGAGTGAGGTCCATGTGTAATGGTATCGCGTCTGACCGGCAATCGGAAGATCCCGGGTTCGATTCCCAGGTGGTTACCTCATTTTTCATTTGTTCCGTTCTCTCTCTCTCGTCTTGCGCGGAATATCTCCTATACAAGCGTCGTTTCTTTACGTTATTTATACTGCGTGTTCTTTGCAGTTGAATGTATATAATGTTACGGCATGCGGGAGGTGCCCCCTTGGGGCATTGGTTTTCTGCGAGTATGTAGAAGAATTACGGCATTTGGAAGAGTGAGGTCCATGGTGTAATGGTATCGCGTCTGACCGGCAATCGGAAGATCCCGGGTTCGATTCCCAGGTGGTTACCTCATTTTTTCATTTGTTCCGTTCTCTCTCTCTCGTTCTTGCGCGGATATCTCCTATCAAGCGTCGTTTCTTTACGCTATATATATATTATACAGGGTGGCCAAAAGTCGGATCCATAGGAAAATATTTATTTTAATACTAAATTACAACAAATGGTAATACTTAAAATGAATATCAACTTTAACTCGTAAATGCGTATCCGTGATACTGTACAGTGGTTCGTACTCCAGTATAAACAACAAATTCTAACAAATGCTCAAATTGGCGGCCTCTGACATCGAGACACTCAGGGATGGAATTTATGATTTTTAATAATTCTTCGAATTGAAGTTCTCGAGATGCGTGTTTCATTTGATAATCTTCTTGTTGACTTTACTGGACTATTCGTTAAAGTTTCACATACCATTGCAGAGGTATTTTCATCAGTTGCAGTTTTTGGACGACCAGAACGCCGTCGATCATGTACACTTCCTGTTTCTTTGAAACGTTTAAACAACTTGCCAACAGTCGCATGTGTTACTGGATGCTTATCAGGATGATTTCTATTGAATTCGGTAGCAACTTCCCTGTCTTGCGTACATGAGCACAAGTTCTACCCGGTCTTCTGTTGTTAGATTCGAAGCCATTTCTGGGCTGAAATAAAAAAAGTATTTGAGTATTTATACGCATTTACGAGTTAAAGTTGATATTCATTTTAAGTATTTACCATTTGTTGTAATTTATGTATTAAAATAAATATTTTCCTATGGATCCAGACTTTTGGCCCACTCTGTGTGTGTGTGTATATATATATATATATTAGGGTGGTCCAAATCCATAGGGAGAAATTTCAAATTGTCTTAGATAGTCTCCACAAGTGTGGTTTTTGTCCATTTAGTGTCCCCATAGTCTGTGCAAAATTGCAGCGTGATTGGTGAATATTTAGAGGTCGCCCCACTCTGAATATATATATTATATAATGTACTTTTTCTTCCGTAGGTCCGATGGCTCAAACTCGATCAATTCCAAAGTTTGGCTTCTAGGGATGGCAACTGGAACTTTATCCACGTCAAGGCTCCCTACATGTCTTGACGCCCTCCTCTTGGGGCATACCACCACACATCATCAAAAGCAAACCACCTCCGACAGTCTGAACCAGGCATGCCAGAGGTGATTGAAGTCTGGACCCGAGCGCGGATCCCAACTCAACGGATCGACTCCTGTGTCCGTAAGCTTTCAAAGCTTTTAGACCGCTACAAAACACTCAAGAAGCACAGGACCAGGCAACGTGCCAGCGATAGAATGAATGAAGACATCTTCAAAGCGGACATCCAGGAACTGTTTGACATCGCAACCAGTGATGCCATGAGCACAATCGTCAACGTTGAGGACCGAATTTCCTGCCCATGCAGCGCAAGGACGTCAATTCTTGCAGCATGGCTGGCATTGATAAGGAAACGACTACACAAGAGGACAGAAAGCGATCCAGAATGGAGAAGGAAGCCAAGAGGAAGGCAAGGCATGAAGCAACACAGAAAGATTTGGAAGAAGCAGGAGGGTCATCAATTGATCTTTCCTCTTCTTCTTCTTCCCTTTTTTTCGCAAGACGACGACGACTATAGACCATCGGTTCCGATTCCTTCTTCGTCTGAAGCTCCGGCACCAAAGCGTCCCAAGAACAAGGTTACGAACATTTTCCAATCTCCAGAAGTCATTGGAGCAATGGATCGCACCAATCTTTCTGACTGGAATGCTGTTTTCGTAACTGGAGCTGTATTACAGGCCGCGGGGCATGATCTGTCTGGGATGACGTGCTCTCGGAGCTCTATTCATCGCTACAGAGAAAGTGGGCGAGAACAGGCAGCTCGAGAAGACCTAGAATCATTCTCTCTAGAAGACCCTGTCCTTCTCCATTGGGACGGAAAGCTTCTCCCCGGCATTGAAGGGAAGAAGACGAATGTGCATCGGATAGCAATCCTTATAACATTCAATGGACAGGAGAGCTGCTTGGTGTCCCCAAAGATGAAACAAGGAACTGGAGAAGCACAGGCCCAGGCATGCCTTCAAACTATGAAATTATGGAACGTGGAACAGCATGTGAGAGGTCTCGTCTTCGATACCACTGCGTCAAACACGGGTTTCCATCGCGGAGCCTGTGTCAGGATTGAAGAAGCATTGGGTCATGATCTAGTTTGGATCGGTTGTCAACATCATATACTTGAAGTCGTCTTGCTGATGTCTTTGCCTCAACAGGAAGTCCTGAAACAGGCCTTTTTAAGCGATTTCAAAGGAATGGCCATCTCTCTCCCCGAAGCATTTGTCTCAGCATCGGACAGCTTGTTCGAGAACCCTTAACTCCAAGAGATGAGAAAAGAGATGCTCCTTACTTACCTAACGCTCTTCAGGCAAGCCAACCTCGTGACGACTACAAGGAGTTCCTTGAACTATCTTTGCTCTTCCTGCGGGGAAAGACTGGTGGTCAACTCTTTATCCGAGCTCCGGGTCCCATGCACCACGCGAGATGGATGGCGAAGGCGATTTATGCGCTCAAAATCTACCTCTTTCACTATCAATTCAAGCTCACAGCACGCGAAGAACGAAACATGACTCAGCTGGCTTTATTTGTCAGTCTGATTTACGTCAAGTACTGGCATGAAGCGCCAATGGGGACACAAGCTCCTCTCAATGATCTCAAAATGCTGCATCTTCTGGAAAAATATCCACACGGAGGAGCTGCACAAGCGGCGAAGACAGCTCTAAGACGCCACCTGTGGTACTTGTCGGAGCATCTGATTGGACTGGCCTTCTTCGATAATAGGATCGATCCTGATACCAAAAGGAGAATGGTTCAACACCTCCAACATCCCCAAAAGAATGGCTGCCCCGACGAATCGACATGGCGGAAGCTGGTGTTGAAAATGATGTGGCATCCTTCGTCACGAAAAGGACATTGACCCTCTTTGATGCCTTGAAAGTTGGAGGTAAGGAGGAAGCGCGCCAGTTACTTCAAAAGATCCACGGGAATGGCCAAATGACAAGAACTACAGGGAACTTAGAGATCGCGCCTTAAAGATGAAATCGTCAATGATGCTGCCGAGCGAGGTATTGCTCTCGCACAACGCTACAATGACACTGACACGAAACGAGGACCAGAAGCAGTACCTCCTACAACTCGTAGCCGCCCACCAAAAACAGATACCAATACCATCCAAGGCGACTCTGATGCAGAAGAAATAATGAAGATACACCCATTATCATGTCCTATTGTCTTACTGTTTTCTTTCATATTCTTTGAGAACCAAAAAAAATTTAGTTATTCAGTTGTCTATATATTTTCCCAAATTTTCAAAAAGGGGCAAGTGGGGCGACCCCTAAATATTAACCGAATAACGTGAAACTTTGCACAAATACTGTCCACACCAAGAGGCATAAAACCACCATTGTGGAGAGAACTTAGTCGATGTTTTAACTTTTTGGACCACCCTAAAATATATATATATATATATATATAATATATATATATATATATATATATATATATATATATATATATATATATAATCGACTGCACCAAGATGTCTCCTTTTATATCGTATAGTTTGTGTCAGAATGTACGTTTTTGATTGCGCTAAGTATTTTAGATATAAATCTACCTCAGAATTAACTAACCTATCCTCACCTAACTTAACCTTTTCTACTTTAATAATAATAATACTTTAATAATTTGGCACAAACGAACTACAGTACGGTGTATACATTTGCACAAACCTATCGATAGACTATTACGTAAAGGTAACCGTAAAACTCCTTTTAAGTACTTATGAGTTTATTTGCAACTTATCTTCGGAGAATGAAAATACTCTAAAATTATTTGGAAATATTTGAAAATACTTCAAAAGTCGTGAATTTGTTATAATTTTATATCAGTGCAGAAAACTAAACGTGGCACAACATGCTGTCAAAGCTTTTGGCGTATTTTACTTATAGGCTGATTATTTACAATTATGGTTTAATTGTTTTTGCTATTAATGATGTATATAGATTCTTTTCGTGTTAGTAAACACACACTGCCATTAACTGATGCCAGCCCAGTTTGACCTAGTAAGGGCGTTCGGGAGGGGAAAAACTGTTTCGTTGTCCAATTTTTTACTTTTTCTTGAATGGAAATTTTTTTGTTTGTAAATTATTCGCATTGACACTGCCTATTTACAAATTTTACATTAAAACTGACGCGTCACTAGCGCTCGAACTAATTTATTGCATGGTACAATCGTATTTTGTCCTATTTGTGTCACTGCAAAATGAGACGATTTAAAAACTTAATTCACTTATCTTTAATCTGACCATTCCAAACTATTTCTGCATTAATTTTGACCCTCTCTTAAGTCTTTTACATCTGGCTGTATCTCGTGTCTGTTTAAAAAAGAAATCTCATCAAATGCTCTTTTGTCAGCAAAAAAATCACAGCCTCGTATGTTATAATGTTTCAGACCAACAAAGACCCTAGGATCCACTCATTGCTGGTCTACCTAACTGTGTTCGTAATTGTGTATTGTGCATGTCCTCCGTGGTGGCCGAGGTGACCTACAATTTTTACGTGGGTTCCGAACCACAAGCCTTATTTTGCTACCTTAATATATACCCATCTATCAACATATGCGTCTAATCGATTTTTAAACATGTTTATAGACGTGCTTACTAATTACTTCTACCGTAAACTATTCAGCTGTCTCGAACCTTCTACTTGTCAACTTACACCCGTTTTTCTAGTCCTATTTTATTGAGATATTTCGAAAAAGCTATCTCTATCTACGTTATCGAACCCATTCATAATTTTGAAAACCTGGATTAGATCACCCCTTAGCCTCCGAGTCTCGAGTGTAGTCAGTTTTAACTCCTTAAGCCTATCCTCGTACGACTTCGACCTAAGCGACGGAATCATCTTAGTTGTTCGTCTTTGAACTCTTTCGATTTTGTCTCTATCTTTTCGCATATGCGGATTCCAAAATTGGATCGCGTACTCCAAATGGGGTTTAACTAATGATTTATAAAGAGGAACAATAATATCGTGTAATTTGTACTAAAAATTGCGAGCTATAGAACCAAGCACTTTGTTCACTTTATTGACCTATGCTGTACTTTGTTTCGACACTTTTGAATCACCAGTGACTATAACTCCTAAATCTTTTTCCTGCTCTACGCTTGCTAACTCCTTCCCTGACATAATATACGCAAAATTATTGTTGCGCGAACCTATATGTAAAATTTTGCACTT
The DNA here is from genome assembly GCA_023014485.1 of Bathynomus jamesi. Classification (NCBI taxonomy): domain Eukaryota; kingdom Metazoa; phylum Arthropoda; class Malacostraca; order Isopoda; family Cirolanidae; genus Bathynomus; species Bathynomus jamesi. The sequence goes on along the minus strand of JAJOZX010004837.1, from coordinate 130,231 downwards.
ATCGAAAGTTAAATTTAATTTGCCCTGTGACTGACCAATGAACGATTTTATTCACATCTTTCTGGATTTTACCTCTATCTTCATCATTAATCGCCCTACCAGGCTACCACCCAACTTCGTGTCATCCGCAAACTTTAAAACCATACTGACTAGGCCGACATGTAGATCGTTAATATATATAAGAAAAAGCAAGGGGCCCAATACAGAACCCTGACGAACGCCGCTCGCTACATTAGCCCAGGACGACTCCACTCCATCAACAACCACCCTCTGTTTTCTACTTCGCAACCACTCTTCTATCCAATTTATATCGTGAAAAAAGTGTTTTAAAATTTTTTTTTATCGTAAATATCTTTTTTTAAACTTTGACATTGTCTTACTGCTGAGCATCAAAAAGTTGGGGGTATATTTGGATATCAAAAATAAATGGATTTTTAGTACATGTATTTAAAATATAACAAAAATAATATATGTATAATAATGACATATATAATATAATAATAAATAATAATGGGACCTTTTCCAGTTTGTGTACCGTTTTTCATATAATTTATTTTTGCTTCTTTTCAGATCAAAAATGAGTGATAATATCAATCTCTTTAGTTAGGCTTATAAGGCTAACTAACGAAAATATCATGACCTAACCTAACCAATCGTTAGGTTAACTGTACGCCCTGACGATTGGTTAGGTTAGGTCATGATATTTTCGTTTAGTTAGCCTTATAAAGCAAAAATAAATTATATGAAAAACGGTACACAAACTGGAAAAGGTCCTAATAATGTTTATTCATGCATTATAATTGCACTTATTATTTTGGAATACCGTTAGCCTACTAAGAGTTTACTAATAGTTCCCAAATAGAGGGTTACAATTGATACTTTGTCCCCGGACTTCAAAAAGTAGGGAGTACAGTACCCCCCCTGTCCCTATGGGACAGGGGGGATGCAGAATAAAAAGTAGAGTTTAAACTTCGCTTGACGCATATCGATGGTGTTATTCCTAAATTTGCTTAGTAACAAAACAACGATTTTACAGTTTCGCCCAAAAGTGTCGTAAATCCATGGATCACTCCAGGAATTATCACTTAAATAAAGAACAGAGATGAATTATTCAAATTGCAGTTACAAAGCAAAATTCCTAAACTACGAGTACAATATACTCAATATAGAAACAAATTAACTAAAATATTCAAAATTGCAAAATTGCAAAATATAACTATTATAACGATCAATTTTTCAAACATAATAAAGGTGAGGTGAAAAACACTTGGACAACCATAACCAGTTTCTCAGAAAACAATTTAAGGAAAATTCAATACAGAAACGATCTTTTAAACTATCTTCCCTCTAATATTGACCTTTTAACTATGTCCCCTGGATCTTTTAACTATGTCCCCTGGATCTTTTAAACCTATTCCCCCCCCCCCCCCCCCCCCCCCCAACATACTCTTTTCAACACTCACCACCCAAATGTTGATCTTTTCAACTATATCCCCCCCCCCAAAGTTTAAACTGCAAATTAACCAAAATAAGATAAGAAAACAATAACAACAAATTTATTATTTATTGAAAACATATAATAAATAGAGAACCATTATTTACATAGGATAAAATTTGAATGCCCGGTTAGGTCAACTGTACGCCCTTGACGAGTGGTTAGGTTAAGTCGTGATATTTTCGTTAAAACGCTGGATATTTTTGCTACCCGCACGAAGGGTAGCAAAAATAACTGAATGCCGGGTTAGGTTAATTGAATGCCCGGATACGTAGGTCAACTGAATACCCGGTTAGGTTCATTAAATGCCCGGTTAAGTCAACTACGCCCTTGACGATTGGTTAGGTTTAGTCGTGATATTTTCGTTAAAACTAACTAAAATATCACGACTAAACCTAACCAATCGTCAAGGGCGTACAGTTGACCTAACTGGGCACTCAAATTTTAGCCTACGTAAATAATGGTTCTCTATAAACCGGAAATATGATAGAATATAATAGAATTTTCAAGATATGTATCTTATATACACATCTTAAAAATTCTACTATGTAAATAAGATAAGTAAAAACCTGTTAAATTATCTCCCCCCCCTAATATTGACCTTTTAAACTATGTCCCCCCTCTCTGAAGCTGGGGGGGAAATAGTTTAAAAGATCCGAGAAACTAAACATTGATGATACTTCTGTTGCACACTCTTTAAATAACCATTTTACTTCAATAGCTGATAAGCTTCACTCAGTTACTAAATAATGATCACTCACCGTTACAATATATATATGCCCCCCAACCCACTAAATTAATTTTCTTTTGTTCCTCTTACCTCCACCAGACATGTCAATTCTCACGGATTTTAACTCTCAAACTCCCTCTTATGTGCAGGCCTGGATTAACCATTAAGCAAAATAAGCACGTGCTTAGGGCACCAAGGGAAGGGGCCACTACAGAGAAAACTTTTTAAAGTATAAATAAAGTTATAAGTAGGCAATAATAAGCATTATTTTGCATCTTTTGATCCATGTATGTTGAAATGATATGTATCTTCAAGGTTAGAAAGCGATGGAATAAAGATGTTTTGTTTCGTACAAATAATGATATTTCTTCATTAGAATTTCTTTTTTCAAAAATTGACCACCAACATCGATTTCTGTAGAAAGAATCGTTTTCAATAAATTTTTGTATTTGCATTTTTCCCTTATAACAGTTTTTTAAAAAATTAATAAAAAAGTTGCCCTAGTTATAAGTAAATAATTTGCTTATATTGCTTACTGCTATTTAGTGTTAAATAAATAAAATTAAAAAACAGGTTATATTTAATATAGTTGTGGGGTCTGGCCTGGAAGAAAACTGAATTTTTAATCTATTATTTCACATTCAGCACTTATTGAGTCTTAATGTCTTGTCAGTTAGACAATGGAAGGGTCGAGGGGGAACCATTGTTGGGCTGTGCTTAGGGCATCAGTTGGTCTTAATCCGGCCTTGCTTATGTGGGATATATTTCGTTATCAAAATCAAGCAAAATCTCACGGATTCTCATACTTTAAGGTTGACGTCTCTGCCTTTACTGAGATCCGGAATATTAAATTATTGGTAAATTAAAAAATACAAAAAATAGCATTCGTAACATTCCTGTACCTATATTGGAAGCTTGTTAAAGATAAGATATCTCAAACTTTGGCTAAAATTATCAATCAAAGTACTTCCAAAGGAATATTCCCATCAATGCTAAAAATTGGTTGTATGACACCTTTTTAACGGGGTGATTTTGCACTAGCGACAAATTACAGGCTGGTGTGTTCATTATTTGTGTTCAGCAAAGTTTTGAAAAAAGAAAAAAAAATTCAAGAAGTGTAAAACACGGTTGTATTTAGAATCCTAGAATTTATTATTTCCAAATCAATATGGCTTCCATAATAATAAAACAACGGAAATGGCTATTTTAAATCTTATGGGGAAATGCAAATGTAGCTAAAGAGAACAAAGAAATAATGATATCATTATTTATAGATTTGAGTAAGGCGTTTGACGTAATAGACCATAATATTCAACTTAACGAATTTTATTGGTTTAAAAGTTATTTGTCCAATATATATAATTTTGTATCGGTAAATAAGGTCTGGTCAACTAAAACGCTTGTCAAACATGGTGTACTACAGGGCTCAGTTTTGGGTCCACTGTTATTTTTATTATGTATAAGTGATCTTCCACGCTCCTCTGATATACTTTAGTTCATAATATTTGCAGATGATACAACTGTCTTTTTCTTGGAAAGATGTTAATTCAGCTAAGAATATATTTAATTCAAAATTTATCAATGCAATGAAATGATGGTACGTGAGGGAATCTTAGGGGTATGCGACGGGGTCCCGAAAATATAACCCTTTTAATTTTATATACGATTAACAAAACGGCCACAAGTCACACGGTCGTAAAGAAAGTAAAAATCTCTGTGCCTCTCGAAAATCCAGAAAATCCCTTGAAAGAGTTCAAAGTGTACGGAAGAAGAAAAAGGTTGAGAACCGCTGCTCTAGTGCATTATTTAAAGAGCTCAAACTACGAAAGCTAAATGGTGTAATCAAAGTGGCACATTTTATTTTATATGCGAGTGTAAGAACAAAATCATTAACTTACAATGAGTAAATAAATATCTTGTGACTCAAGAAACCCACTCATATCAGACCAGAAATAGATCGAAGCCTGTTTACCCCAGTTTACATTGTCTTCATCTCAAAGTTACCCATTTTCATTGGATTGAAACTATGGAATGATTTAAATGCGATATAAAAAATAGTGACTGTAAATTCATTTAAAACCCAGTTGAAATCTTGATTAATTATGGAATACAGTAAAACCTCTATTACGAAATATATAAGCCAAAGGGATGTCGTTGTAGAGAAGTTTTTCGTTATAAAGAGGTTTTTCTTTGCCGATATTTTAGTGTATACAGTATTTTAATGACCTATTTAGACCCTCATTAGTTATTTATACATACTTTTTCTCCGTGAGGAAGAAACGTTGTAGCCAATTACGCATCAACTTTTAGGTATCAGCCAATCAGCATGCCGCTTACTTTTTTGATCGGGGAAATGACAGTAGAGACGAACACGCGCAGTTTAGGCTGCTAGCAAAAACACCACCTTATAACGAAACATGTTTTTGAAAGATAGGTTTTTCGAAGTGTCCAAGGTGTTCGGTAAAGAGAGGTTTCGTTATAGTGGAGTGTCGTTATTGAAAGGTTTTACTGTACTAATAAAAACCTAGGATTAAATGTGCATTACTTGTTATTGTTCATCTCTCGTGTCTGATCTAGAATTAAATGTACATTACTTGTTATTGTTCATCTCTCGTGTCTAATATTGATTTCTTTGTATAAATTTAGTATCATACCGTCAATAATGACTTTGTATATGTTTTATATCTATAATAATTAAAGATTAATGCATACTCTAATTATTAATTCTTAGTCATGATTTATGTATTATTAGTAACTTTAATAATAATTTTTAAAGTAAGAGCCCAGTAAAGCCTAAAGCTTAAGGGTCAAATTAAATAAATAGTCCAATTTACAATTATTTATATTAAAAAAAAATTGTAAAACTGCTATATTTTTTTTTATCAATAAAGGATGTTTTTGAATTTAAAGGAAAAAGTAAATTGAACCATTATCTAATGTAAGGAACGTTTACGAGCGTTTGTAACTCGTGAAAAGACGTCTTAGTAATCTTAGCTCATAATGTAAGGAGATTCCGTTACGTAATGTTGGTTAATCGTGTAAGCTGTTCAGTGACAAAGTGTATTTTTATAGTGCAGTAGTCCCTCGCCTCAGTGCTTTTGCTGTACGGTTAACGTATTACTATCTATTTTCGCCGTCCGCGGACGCATTTTTGCGACAACGCGGTTGACTCGCGTGCCCAACCTCCGACTCGACGAAGTAATTGCACACTGAAGAAATTGACCCTTCCATGGAAAGCAGTGGCAGGCGCAGAAGAACGCTTACAGATGCTACTACAGCTTACAGAGAGCCGCTGCAAGAGATGAGGTGGCCGACAGTTCAAACCACCAGCATCACTTCATTTTTTAAGCCTACCACTCCAACTTCTCCACCACGCCCTTCACCACGCACTTCCGTGACTTCAAGCAGCCCGTCACCTCTCGTAAGGTTGACACGACTTCAGGCACTGAACGAGGCTGGGGCAGTCGATCCTTCTCTCTCGTGCCTCCTCCCAGTAGCTACGATGATACTGTCATCTTACAGTGTGTCAGAAACGTTAATGTTTAATTTGTTTTACAGGGTATGTATTATATAATATTACGTAGTGTACATACTAATTTTACAGGCGCACTTAGGTTTAAAAATAAAATAGAAATTAATGTCAAATATTTTGTGTATATTTTAAGACTTGCTCGAGGGTAATTTTTTTTACGCGGCCTCTTTCGGGAACACATTCCCCACGTAAGGCGAGGGACTACTGTATACAGGGTGTTATCAAATAATGTTTCATAAATTAGTATACATATTCAGGACGTCAAAATGAACAAAAAAGTTCCTATGACCATAAATTTGCAATCGTTTCGTTCCCGAGATAGCCTACATTACATTTTTGCCGAGGACGATGCTATTCTCCGTACACCTATTGTATGCTTTCTGGATATATCAGAGAGAAAAAAATAATAATTATTATATTTTCAAGTTATGAGGGGTATTGCTTCTATCTTTTCTTGTATGTAATGCGTCAGAAATGAAGTGGCTCGTACTTGTTATAATCGAGAATAAGAATCTTGTCATAATACTAAAGATAATAATAACAATAACAATAGTAATAATTTTATTGTTCTCTGATGTATTTAGAAAACATAAATAGGTGTACAGAAAATAGGACCGTCCTCGGCAAAAAACGAAGCAAAGCGATTGCGGATTTATGTTCATAGGAACTTTTTGTTCACTTTGACGTCCTGAATATGTATACTAATTTATGAAACATTATTTGATAACACCCTGTATATATATATATATACAGTATATATAAAATAGGGTGACTCAAAATCGTTGCCTCAAAAGTATTTATTGTATAGTTATTTTTGAGGTGGTACTTTTGACACCCTTTATATAACGAGTATATACTATAGAGGATGGCCCATAACTCCCAATCGGTTATAATTAAAGCGAAACTCCATCTAGCGGAGCTCACACAAACGTAATCAATTACTAAGGAAAGAATATTTGTCAAGATTCTTATATTTTGCACTTTGAATAACCAATAAATATTTCTAAATTTATAAACTTTTTACGTTCTTATTTTTTTGTATTTTTGCTTTAATTATAACCGATTTGGACTTCTGGGCCACCCTGTGTATATATATACAGGGCGTCCCCAAAAAATGTATACACACTTTAAATACTTATAAAGGCAGTGTTTATTAAAATACATTTCATTTTCAAAATGTAATAGAATCTACAGACATTATTTAATTGTTTTGTCAACGCCTGTTTTCAACTGACGTCCGTTCTGGTCCAGGCACTGCTGATAACGCCAAGCAATGGAATCGCAAACATCACGAAACATTTCGTTTGGTATTTGTGTGCATTCTCGTTCAATGGCTGTTCTCAATTCAGCGACTGTTGCAGGTTTTATAGCGTAGACTTTGTCTTTTAAGTATCCCCATAAAAAAAAGTCTAGTGGTGTGAGGTCTGGTGAACGCGGAGGGTATTCTACGAAACCCCTTCGTCCAATCCACATCCACATCGTGCCAAGTACCACTCGCAATACTCCACTCTTCGGTCCGGATCATCATCATTAATAGCATGGACTAATCTTGGAATGTAACTTTTCCATTGACAGCGCTTCAAAATGCGTTTTACAGACGATTCTGAAATTCCTACCTCACGACTCGCTTGCCGCACATTTTCTGGACTTTGGTGATACGTTTCCAGTACTCTTTTTGCTTTGTGGGGCTTGTCGATGTCCGTGGTCTTCCGGAACGCTTCTTGTGGACATTCTGAACAGTTCCATCGGCTTCAAACTTATCTCTAATTCGAGTGATGGTAAGTCGCGTTGGTGGATCTGTTTGAAACTCCCTCCTAAACTGTCTTTGCACTTCAACTGCGTTTTCACACTTCCAGTAGCATTTTAGAATGAATTTCCTTTGTTCAAAGCTTAGTCTGACTGCCATTATTAATTCTAATGGGTTTAACTTGGAAAGAAAGAAACATCAATTGAGCTATCAGCTGTTAAAGTGTGTATACATTTTTTTGGGACGCCCTGTGTGTGTATATATAGATATATAGATATATAGAGAGAGAGAGAATAAACTATATTTTATACCGATGGTTAATTTCTTAGTTAAAACTTGTATTATTTTCATTTTAAAACTAAGCTTGTATCATAATAATTTTATAAAAAACAAAATTGGAAGATCTGCATGACTTATATTTTTTTTTTATGCAGGAAGGAGGAGCCAAGGGCAAATACCACAAATACGACCCCCTCACCTTCCCCCTCCATAGAAGAAATTCCTATATAAGTTGTAGTCATCCTTCGATATAATGCTTAGTTTTGATTATTTTGTAGTTGTTCTTGTTTTTTGTCGTCGTTCTAGTTTCGGCGCGATATGATGAGTCTAGGGCATGGTTAATTAATCATTTTTAGGAAAAGTGATGAATGATGAAATTTTCTAATTAATCAATGATTAACTGATTAAAAATGAATGCAAATTAAATACTTCTGAAAAGAGTAAGAAAGATCTTTATTGTTTCTGTTGCGTGAGATAAGACCGAAGAAAACATTTTGCTCAAACATTTAGTTTGCTTTTAGTTCAAGAAATCAGGCATGGGCGAATTAGACAGTTTATACACGCAAAAAGGTGCCAAATTCAAATGATACATTACAAAATTTATTAAGGTAAAATGATGGTGAAATTATGAGGAAAATTAATCATTTCCCATCATTTTCTAAAAATATTTTTTAATTAATTAATGATTAACTTCGAAACGATGATTAATCGGAACCATTCCCTAGATATGACCTTGGCACTCGAAGTGCCGGTGAAGCACTGCTATTCATTCATTCATTCATTTCCATCATTTTTTGATGAATGTATAAATTGTGTATCTTTTTACTCCGAAATATGCTCTGTTGAAAAATATAGTTTTTTTTTTTACTTCATTATTAGTAATTTCTAGAAGAGAACTGACATTTGTAAACGATTTCAGGGTTTGTAGTTTTTTTTTCAACACTATTAAATTTAAAAAAAAAAAAAAATTACACGTTTATTTATTTTTGTACGATTGTGTCTCAACATTAATTAAAGTGAAGAATTAATTTTGTTGGGTTGGGGTTGGGGGAAAGGCGTTTTCGAAGCTTTCAGATAAATAACAATAAGAATAAAATGCTCGGTCGTATTATGTTGGCCAATAAATACATCGCTTTTCGTTCCGAGAAAGTTTTGCCGATAGTGGGAGAGAGAGAGTTTGCAAACTTTATGCTGACGCTAATGCTTTTTAGTCGTAATAAAAATGGAAAAAAAATGTATATAATATTTACGTTATAATGCGTAATATGTAACCTTCACTTATGTGCTCGTGTAAGTGTTCCATATACAGTATATTTCATCTCTGAAGTGTTTGTCTAAAACGGCTTAACTTCAGTAATTAGACGCGATTATCACGTTTATTAAAATCGGCATCCGTGCTCGAACTTTTTCTTTCCGTGAGTACTGAAAAAAGGTGTATTTTAATGTTGAATTTATATTCTTAATTAATAATTACGAAAAAGTTGAGTTAATGGATTGAAACGCCCCAAAAATGTGCATTTATTAAAGGCGAGACATTTCGGCCTATTCTAAAGGTCTTCTTCATCAGGTACGATGAACTGCTCCTAATAAATACTTCGGAATAGGTCGAACACTCGCGCTTGTAATAAATCTATTTTGTCACTGTACCTTTATTTCCCACGTATTTTTTAAGTTCACGAACCTCTTGTGTGTTACTAATCAACTGCTTTTGTTTTCTTTGACGTAAAACTATTGCCAGGTAATGGAAGTTCACGAGAGAGAAAGTGAGTAGTTCAGTGTGCACGTTTATCGATGACACGCGTATTAGTTTGGTGATTCTCAACCTTTTAAAGTTGTGGTCGCGACACATTCGAACGTCGATAAATTTCCAGGGTCCACCTCAGGCCCCCATTTTCTCTTCATATACGTAAACCGGTGATTATATATATATACACATTTTAACTGCAAACAACACATAGTATAATTAAAGTAAAGAACGACGCTTGTGTAGAAGAGTGTTCCGCACAAGATGAGGAGGGAGAACGAGCAAATGAAAAATGAGGTACCTCCCAGGAATCGAACCCGGATCATCCAATTGCCGGTCGGACATGCTACCCACTACACCAAGGTCCTCGATCAATCAGAAGTCGTAATTCTCCTACATACGAGCGGTGTAGTGGATAGCATGTCCTACCGGCAATTGGATGATCCCGGTTCGATTCCTGGGAGGTACCTCATTTTTCCTCATTTTTCATTTGCTCGTTCTCCCTCCTCATCTTGTGCGGAACACTCTTCTACACAAGTGTCGTTCTTTATATATATATATATATAATATATATATATAGTATATATATATTTTTTTTTTCCTCGTAACCTTGGAGCAGTTCCGTGCTTTGGTCTCACACGAAGGTCAAGCTGGGTGGCCTCGCCTCTAGGCCTGGCTTGGTAGAGGAGCGAGTTGCTCTCACGCTCTCCATTGCACATAGTCAGGTACATCCGGCTCATTTGGTACCATCCTGAGCCAGGCATCTAGTCTTCTTTTGAAGATTTCAACTTTGACCCCTGTAACGGTCGTGAGGTCCTTTGGAAACTGGTTAAAAAGTCCTGGCCCCCTGACAACCAAGCTGTTTTCCTTCAGTGTTGAAGAGGTCCCTTGTCGGGCCTTTAATTTGGGAACACTACACATTCTGCCTTTCCTATTTGCCAGAGTTGTTTGGATGGTAATTGGATTTAGTTTGAGGTTTGGTAACAGTTTTTCGATCATTTTCGATATGTACATTATGGTGTACCACTTCTTTCCAGGAAGTACAGACTTAGTTTACGTACTTTCTCAGGAGTCTAGTTCTTTGCAGTCATCGATCTTAGCTGTGAAATGTCTCTGAATATCTTCGTTTATTAATTTCTTCCTTTTTATATGGGGACTTCAAGACTGAGCAGTATTCAAGTTTTGGTATGATCAATGTTTTCAACAGGGGAATCATTACTGTCTTGTCCCTTCTTTTAAAGGTTCTTAGTACCTAGCCTGCGACTCTCTTTGTTTTGTTTTGTTTATCGCTATCTGATTTTGTCTCAAATTTCGCATCATCGGTCATTATTACCCCCAAGTCGACCGCTTTCGTGCTTCTCTGAATTCCCTGTCTATCTGGAGCATAATATGCAGTCTTAAGTTCCTCTTTTCTACCATATCTCAAGAGCTGGAATTTCTCGGAGTTAAATGTCATTTTGTTCTCTTCTGACCATTTGTATATTCTGTTTGTGTCCCTCTGCAAGGCTTCCACCTCTTTTGCATCGCTGATTTTGCTGCTGATCTTTGTATCGTCTGGAAAGGATGTTACTACAGTATACTATTGCTGGTTTACTTCACTGTCTATGTCTGTTAGCATGATAATGAAAAGGAGTGGGTACAATACTGTTCCTTGTGGTACTGAGCTGCGTACTTCCGATTCTGATGATGTCATACTTTGAATTTTAACGACCTGTAGATGTTCTCCGAGAAGTTGTAGATCAATTTTCCAACTTTGCCTGTTATTCCCATATCTTTCAGTTTATGCATTATTATACCATGATCACATTCGTCGAAAGCTTTAGCAAAATCCGTGTATATGACATCATAGTTTTCATTGCCTTCAAGTGCGTCTAGGTCACAGTGGTGGCGAACCTATGGCACGCGATCAAATTTGCCTGGCACGCTCAAGCATAGAAATTATTATCCAAAAAATGAGTATAAAAAATAGACCTAATGTTTATAATTTGGTGTAATATATATAAACTTTGGTGGGAACGTGAATTTTTTTTATGATTTACATGGTTTTTTTTTGGCACGCGACTATAAAAAGGTTCGCCACCCCTGGTCTAGGATATTGTTATAGTGCTCTATAAGTTGTGATGGGCCTGATCTTCCTGATCGGAATCCGTGCTGATTTTCGGTGAGTCTTTTCAGTGTCTCCAAGAAGTCATAGATTTTCTCTCAAACTATTCTTTCAAATACTTTGGTAAGATGGGATGTCGTAACACCGCTTCCCGGAGATCAGCGAAGTTAAGTGACATTGGGTCTGGGTAGTAGTTGAATGGGAGACCGTCCTCCGCGCCCAGATTATGTAGCGACCCGTGGTTCGGGTCCCACGTAAAGCTGTAGGTCCCCTCCATCATATGACCTTAGATGTTGCGAAGGAAGTTAAACAACCCCAATAAATTAATTGGTAAGATGGGACGTCAAAGACGCCGGACTATAGTTTTTTGCTCGAGATCTATCCTCTCATTTATATATAGGGACAATGTTTGCTCTTTTCAAGATACCCCGTATTTCCCCCAAATTCTAGGGATCTTCTCCATATCCAGTATATGGGTGTGACTATTTCATTTTTACAGTTTTTAATCAGTAATAGTGGCGCGCGTTTTTTGTTTCTTTTTTCGCATAGCTATGGAAGTATTTTGGATTATCCTTTATTACTTTTACCGCCTTTTCCTCTTCCTTCTCTGTATGGCCCTATCGATACTCCAGTTTTTCTTGTATTACTTTACTGGTATTGTTACCTCTACAATTAACTAACTTCTCCGCTACTCTCTTTCTTTTGCGGAAAATTGTTCGCTTTTGCCTCTCGAACCAGTTCCTCTTTCCTCTTGGCTGTGCTTTCGGAGCATATTTTTATAAAATTTCCAGCGTCTTTTCTTCTACAATTGTTAGCATTTCTGCGGTTGTTTTATTCTCAAACTGTTTTCCACTCTATTTGGACCATGTGTGGTATGATTAGTAGCGTATCCATGGGGGGGGAGTGGGGCATTTGCCCCCCTTGGAGGTGAAGAGGATGTATCTAAGGATAAGTAAATTTCCGTAACATTCAGCAAGCTAAGACAGGTAACTAGGTTTATTTTGTCGTTAATTAATTGTGATGAAGTCAAAAGCTCCCCCCGACCCCCTAGCTGTATTGCCTCGCTACGCTCGGCAGCACTACTTTGCATTTTGCCCCCCCCCCCTTTTTCGAAAATCCTGGATACGCGCCTGGGTATGATTGCTTCCCAATTTATAGTCTTGGAGTTAAAGTTAAAAGTCCCAAATTTGCGTGCTTGCTTCAGTATGGGCATTATCTTTTAATGTTTTTGCCAGGTTTGTTGATATCGCTGTTCTATCCGCTCTTAGTAGGTTGAAACCATCGATACACAACTCTTATCAATACAGTATTTGCAGTTTTCGCAGTTTGCTTGGTAATCTTTAAGATGCGTTTCTGTGAGGCATGCGATGTCCGCCCTTGTTTCGTCCATAAATCCTTTCAGGTACGAAACTTTGTTTAGTGAGTAGTTTGGTTTTATTCCTTGAATATTAGCCAGGATAATATTTATGTTCTTCGTTTTGCGTTGCCCCTTGTGCATTTCCAGTTCGTTTTCCTCCGGTATCGCGTGTTTAGTAACCCTGTGGTCCTCCGAGAGGAATCCGTTTTCGCCTACCTGTTCTGGTAGCTTTCCAGGAAGCGATCCCGGCTCGGGAATTCCCAGCTGTGTCAACTTGCATGCGCTGTATGAGGCTTAAACCGCGTTTCCATGGTGCCTCTTTCCTTGCGGTATTGCATGCGTTACTGCATGCCCTAAAGGCAAGATGAGTGTGTGTTTCAACAGTGAAGAGAAGGCATGCCTTATCGTGCCACGAGTTCAGTCTGAAGATGTCGGTGAGTGAGGTTTTATCGGCTGGTGTTTGTGCTGCCTGTATGATGGTTAAGCTGACTGAAAAGCAAAAAATGCGTAGGAGATTCTGGAAAAGATCATTCTATGATACATCTCATGGCAATGACCTATTGCGTGAAGTGAGATTGGAAGGATTACCATTTTTCCACAATTTTACCAGAATCTCCACTGCATTGTTTATATGGTTCTCAGGTTCGTTTTCTACAAACACACACTGCAATGTAAAGGTAAACCATTAGTCGTGTACATAAAATAACATTCACCAATCACACAGACCGAACATTTCACATAGGAGCAGCACCGAAAGAAACTCAACTTCCTGTCACCCACAGACAATCCTCGCTCGCTAGTCGGCCGCCAGAAGCACGGCTTGAAGCAAGACCTTCCCACTTGTGTCGGGAAGCCTTGCGTCAGCTTCTGCCTCAATTTTTTTTTTTAAAAGGCAAGGTTTGGGCATGCATCACACCGTACGTCATGAGGCATGCGCTTGATGCACGAAAAAAGGCACCGTGGAAACGCGACTTTAGCAGCCGTATTGTTTCTGCGATGTTGAAAAAATTTTGTTCGCTATTTGTGTAGATATTTTCCTGACAGCTGTCGGACGAACACCCTTCCTCTGGGTTCCCTCCACCTTTCTCTCTCTCTCTTTCCTGCCCCTTTGGGGGGTGAGGCCGTCCCAACTTCTCCCCCAAAGAGGCCCCTTAGGTTAGGTATGCCCCTTTGGGGGGTTCAGCTTGGGAGATAACTCCGCCTCCAAGTTGCATACCCCTTGCAACCCCATTTTGGGGTTGGCAACAGGGGTGGGGTTTGGCACTCGTGCAACATTACGTAACATATGCAAATTGCATTGCACTCATTTATTTTGAGCCCATACTACTGAAGGCGAAGTGTCCCCCCCTCCCACTATTTTAGAGCAATCGACGCCCCTGATACTATATACCATAAATTCTACAATTGATGAATGCGTGTATGATAATTGTAATTTAAAACATGTTCCTTGCGGTTTCCCATCCTGAAAATTTGGTCGGTCCTTTTGGTGAATAATTACACTGCCCAACAAAAAAAATTTTTTTTTGCTGCTGATTTAATTCTAAGACCTGTTTCTGGATAATATTGATGTGCTGATTTCAAAAATCACCTTAGATTTTGTCCATCACATCAGGTTTTCGTGCAATGCAATATGCCTATTTTGGGTGATCCATGAAGGGCGCTTATCAAATTGATGATTTTTGAGACCTGTTAACAGCTGTTTTGCTGTTAAAATTTTATCTGTGGATAAGAAAACTGATGAAAGATCCGCAGTTCAGTAACTCAATGACCGAAACGGAGGCAAGAGCTTGGAATGCTTTTGTGGCAGTAGTTAAGAACTTCCTAGGAAACAAAAAGTCTGAAAATTATAAAGATCTTGTAAAGGATTTACTTGTAAACTTTCAACAGTTGGGTTGCAACATGAGCATTAAAGTTCACTATCTCAACAGTCATCTGGATAAATTTCCAGAAAATCTTGATGTTAGTGAAGAGCAAGGTGAAAGGTTCCACCAAGATATCAAAGTGATGGAAGAATGGATACCCATATGATGGTTGACTACTGCTGGAGCCTGCAAAGAGATTGTCTTGACATCTCTCATTCTAGGAAGTCCTATAAGAGAAAATTTATCAGCACTGAAAAGTAAGAAAACAAGAAAAAGACAATGTTAAGAAAACTGGTCCCGTGCTTGCTTTAATATGGATTCATTTTTTGCTTCTTTAAACACTTTTAATCACTTTGTGTTAATATTACCATTGTATATTAAAGTTCACTCCCTGCACAATTGTTTACTTTTCTATGCTGATTCTGAGTATGTAAAAACTTATTTTTTGAAAAGAAAAAAAAATTGGGCATAACCCTGCCAAAATACGATATCTCCAAAATATCCGTATTTGATTGCTCGAAAACCTGACGTGATAGGCAAAAACTAAGGTGATTTTTTAAATCAGCACACCAAAGTTACCTAAAAACAGGTGTTAGAATTAAATCAGCAAAATTGGTGTTGGGCAGTGTTATCAATCAGGAGATCCAAAAATTGGCACAGTGCTCAGGCCAACTAATGCGGCATATATTGCTCTAACTCTTGTAATATTATTGAACCCCCGACCTTAGTGTCTTCACCTCGTTTATAAAGAAATGGTGTTGTCCACTGAACTTACGCACGCTGGCTCTTTCTGGTGAAGGGGCAAAGTTTAGAATTTGAATTTCCACTTCTTCCAGAAGACATTACTAATAAGAGTGAAAATTAGCTTATTCAGATATGTCTCCTTTCAGCAGGGCATGAAGATATGGTCAAGTGAATAAAATATAGGGCATAGGTCTGACTTAGTAATGGAGCTCTACATTCGAAGCACTTTACCCTTGCATTTTTTTTCTTTCTTATAGAGGTGGAATCAGCTGCCACGCCTTCAGCGGGTCCTCATTGGAATGGTGGCGGGGATTCTGATTGTCTTTATTTTAATCGTCACCGCCTCTCCCCAGTCGAACCCCGCTATACCCCTGAGCTACCTGCAGACTCCGTCCGAAGCACCACACGTTCAGGTGGACAAATCCGTAAATGATATTCAGGTGTGTATTTATTATGATCATTTGTGAATGAGATAGGGTAACAGCTTGGAAACTCATTTCCCAACTGCGTGTGGTGGTGGTGGTGGGGGGCGGCACGGGTCACCTTAGCCGATCAATGATAGGGTGAATGGCCGGTCAAACCTGAGCAGCAGCTGGGAGCGAACCCAGAGCCTAATCGCCCAGAGTCCGACACCGAAACCACTGAGCTATCGGAGCCCAACGAGATATATCATAGATGTTATGTAGAAATCAGGGGTTCTTAACCTCTGGCTCGCGACACAAACTTGGGTCATTAAATTGCCATTTATCATTTATTTATGTTATCCCTAATCATTTTACCATTAATTATTTATTTTATTATCTATTACGAGTGAACTGTTTGAAGGCATGGGTCGCCCAGCTAGCCCCGAGACCAGAATTTGGATCGAAACCTAAAAAGGTTAAGAACCCCTGAATTGTAGATAATTGAAATATTATCCGTAACATCATATCAGTCAAAGTAAAACCTTCTAAATTTAGAACTTATAACTTCTTTTTGTGGGTGTATTTTAGGGGTAGTTTCTCCTTCTTTTGGGTATCAATCCCCCCCCCCCCCCAATTGTCAGATGATATAATAATTTTCTTTAGATAGATATATAATGATCTTCAAAACTTCTTTGCGTGATTTGAGACAATAGAAGGTAATATTTCTACGTATAGAAGGTTGCGAGAAGTCTCCTTTTTCTGTGACAGACCAAAGACCAGAAATATAGTAATAAAAAACAATTAAAATGCATTCTTAAGCGTAGGCGAATTGTAAGGTTTGGCAAGGCTTTTTTGTTGTTTTTTTTAAAGGGTGTTAATATACTCAACCTTTTTAAGAATTGTAGAAAATTAGTTAAAAAATATCCAAATTTGAAATTAAAAACTAGGTTAGACCGATTTATTTATTGTGGTAAATATGACTGTCATTTTAATTTGTATTTGAACACGCATTATAAGACTCGTAGATTGCGCGCGCATTCTTCCAAAGTCGTTCGAACACCGTTTCTCGATAATTAGGGAAATAGAAAAGAGGAGGGTTGTCGGCGCGTTTATCTTGGCTCTGTTAACAGCCGATAAAGAATTTTTGTGATGTTATAATACCGTTTTGATTTTGTAATGTCGGAGAAGAGTCAAGGTAATAGATTGTATTTTAAAAAAGTACTAAGTATTGTCGATGGGGGAGGGTCATTAAAGGCTGAAAGTTGAAGACGTGGCCATATTATGCAAATGCGGGAGATTCTACGTCTCTTTTTATTGGTAAATGTTAAATTAAATATTCAGTAAAAAAAAATATTGTCCAAATTACATTCATCATTACAGAAACCGAGACCCACTTACCCACACACGTATCTATCAACATCCGCAGTAGGCTCGCCAGGTGGTGGTGTTCGTATTTTGTACGTTCGGACAGCGGCCTCGTATCAGGGATATATGGGACGCGATGAAAAGCGAATTCCACGTAACTGTAAATTGTGATTAATCGTGTAAAGAAAATTGCTACACGAAGACGGGAGTGACATTTCTTTTGAAGTGAAGAAGCGCCAATATTTAATTGTAGACTCTTAGAATTGTCGCCCTTAACTGACCTTTTTCCGTGTTTCATCTACCTTGTGAACAATCCAGCATGCTATCGAACGTACGCTTCTCCTTCTGTTCTTCGCTACACACTTTGGGTATCTTACACACAACACAATCTTTTCAAAATTAAAAAAAGAAAAGGTATCGGTTTTTTAAGAGCTTCGGAGACCTTGATTTCGGCTCTCTCCTTTTCCTTCTATTTCGGGGGGTGCATTTTTGTGGGTGTTTGCCCTTGGCCCCCTCATTCCTGCATAAATGGACAAACTGAGTGACAACCAAAATCTTATGGTCCAGTCCGAAGTGCCCCGTAATGCGATATCTAAAACGTGTCAACCCTAATTTACGGGCTTAACTCGTGGGTATTTGAGGGTATTGTTTCGTTGCAAGTAGAATAACACGCAGTGGCTAATACGGAAGCGAGTTAGACTCGTGAGGAAAAGGCCTCCGGAGGCCTTTTCCTCGCGAGTGTAACTCGCTTTCATATTAGCCACTGCGTGTATTCTACATGGAACAAAAAAGGTCCCGAAATAAGACATCAATTTGAACATTTGTTTTAGTTCTAATGTATTACTGTACTTTTGTAAATTTATTTAATTTAAAATAAATTTTCCTATGAGACCGGACTTATGGAACACACTGTACAAGAAAACTTCCAAATTAATTAACTAAATTTTATTGATCTAGGTTCGATCTGTGATTTTTACTGGAATTGAAATTTTTTGTTTACATTAGAAGAATTTAATTGGGTTTCAAAGGGTGTGCCTTATATATATATATATACCGTATATATATATATATACACACACACACAATAAAGCGCAAGATGGCTTCCAAGTTTTCATATTTTGATTACATGACGTTCTTAGCCACTGGGACTATTTTTTTTTATATTCATTACAGGCTTTGTTTTACTATTTTTTGGTATATGTATATCTTTTAAAAATATAGAGTAAGTACTTTCATTAAAATATAACAGTAAAAACAACGTGTTATTAAACCTCCAGTTATCCGACTTGCCCAGTTATCCGACTTTTCCAATAAAGCCAAGATCGGTTCATTTTTGCCTGAGTCGGTCACCAGGGGAGCTGTATCCGCCGACTGCGCATGCTCAGATCGCTTCTTGTTGGATACTTAGCGTAATTCTACAATTAAATAAAAAAAAAACATATGGTATACAGCAGCGTTATAATTCTAACAGAACCAAGGAATGAACAAGAGCGAAGCTGTTGGATAAGCAGTAGCTAACACTTGTTTAAAAACAGTCCATCCAGGTATCCGATTTTACGGATATCTCACCATCTGCAGGTCCCATTAGGCTCGGATAACAGGTTGTTTACCGTAGTATGCTCTATATTGATATACAAAGTGTCCACATTAAAAGGTAACCAATTTGAAGCATCGTAATTATATATGTATAAATGTGTAAATGTTGAAACTTGCACAGATACCACATCATATAACTAAGTTTCTGTCTTGTGTTTTAGACTGAATGTGAGTATTGAAGCTGAAGGAGCGCATCACGGCAGCGGTGGCGGCTTCCGTCGTACCCGCGATGTTAGACAGTGTGTGATGCGTGATGTGAGCTGTGATGCGCTCCTTCAGTTTAACATTCACACATTTATAATTATGATGCTTCATAGTTGTCACCTTTCAATGTGGACACCCTGTATGTTCATCAATATGTCCGTTATTTGAGCAGTTTAGAAATTGATTAAAGAGATTGACCGCTAAGCACTTTTAACTTATTAAATATATTTAAAGCATAACTGAAATAGTTAGTGTGCGTGTTTAGAGTTTGTTTAAACAAATGGCGAAAGGCTTCCTTTCACCATGTTATACTTCGGTGGAAAAGTAGAGGAAGTGTAAAAAAAAAAAAAAAAAAAAATGCAACCATTTTCAAGTTTTTCTCTTCAAGGAAGATTGTTTTCATTTTCCATGAGGATAGACGACTCTGTCGAGTTTTAGCATTTGCGCCGAAATGCGTTCGTTCTATATCGTTTCGTTTGTACTAACTGAAAGAGAGATCCGTTTCCCTCTGCAGGGTCTCTCAGAAGTTGCGCACCATATTTACAAATTCAGGATGACCTCAACCTTTTCTATACCAACGCCCCTTTACCAATTATTAGACCTCTCAACGCCCCCCCACCAGGAAAATTCAATTCTTAAGTCTTGTAATGTTGAATACGGTCATGCAAATCTTCCCTGGAAATGAAACAACAGCTTAACATAACATGAAAGAATTTTATTCAAACAAACAAAAACGCAGTAACGTAAAATAAAAACAATGTGCCACACAAAAATAATACAAAAATACTAGTGAGAGCCTTGCGCTTGGTGTTTTCCAGCCAATATCTTCACTGAAGGTTGGATAGAAGTCAGGTTCAACCTCAGTGCACCTGAGGCTGTTATATTAAGCCTGTTACGATATTTGGACTGCATGTAAAGGACATGGCTGAAACCCTGTTCCACTAAATATGAGGTAGGGAATGCCAAGAGAAGAAGACGAGTTCTTTTCCAAAGAACTGGATAACGTTGCCAATGTGTTGCCCACATACCACGCCAGCCAGAGGTGCGGAAGGTTACCTGGGCCTCATCGTCATTTTGTACATCAACAAGCTCCTCCTGGATCTCAACTTCAAATTTCGTAACATCTGATTTGAAGGGCTGTACCACCCAGTCAGGGACGTCAAGCTTTTGAAGATCGCTGAATCGGATTTCCATGTCAGCCTTCATCATCTTTAAGTGGTCGATGTAACGGAGTAGATGTTCATCAGTCAGTTTCTCGAACACCTGTGAATAAATTCAATAAAAGCACATTAAAAAACAAGTAGTTTTTAAATAAAAATTTCTGAAATTTATTAAAAAGTAAGTATTTAGTAAAATCAATTACCTTCATCAATTTGGGAAAATGAGCCAGCTGACGCCGTCCAATGCCTTCCTGGTATATGTTCAGCTTGGCGATGAAGCTGCAAATTACAGATTTGCAGTGAATCAGCGTCACTTCATTTCCTTGTAATTTAATGCTGATCTCATTCATTTTTTCAAAGATGTCTGCCAGGTAGAAAATATCGCATTGACTTAACAACACTTGTTCCTTGAGAGTTGCATCAGTATCCTCAAAAAACTCTAAAACTGTGCTGAACAACTCACACAAACGGAAAGACAATTGCCTTTCGAGAGCCAGCGCACCTCGGTGTGAAGTAGCAGACGCTCAAAAATTTCATCATTGTCCCCACATTGTTGTCTGAACACTCGGTCATTCAGTGCATTGGCCTTTATCTTGTTGATGGCCTTAACTGCCACACTCAGTGACTCGTGGAGAGGAGGGCTGATTTTTTTCGCCACTAGATTATGACGGTGCAGCACGCAATGGACTGTCAAAATGTGTGGAGCCCACTTTTTCAATAGAGTAGTGAAACCACGGTACCGTCCAACCATGGATGGAGCCCCATCGGTGGCACATGCAATGACGTTGGCAGCTGGAATAGAATTGCAACTCAAGTATTCTTCAACTGCATTAAATATGGTCTGCCCTTTAGTGTCGGTTTCCAAATACTTGGAGAACAAAAACTCTTCGGAAATTTCACCAGATGACAGATAACGAACATAGGTCATCAGCAAAACGTTATTATCTGAGACAGTTGTCTCGTCAGCCTGAAGAGAACGGATTTTCTCGCAGAATGGCACACAACTGCTCCTCACTATCCAATGCCATTTCATTGATTCTCCTTGACACAGTGTCATTGCTGAGGGGGATGGATTTTAGAACCTGCGAAGGGTCACATTCCATAACAGTGCAAATAGCTTCTTTAATAGCAGGAAGAATCAGCTTTTCTCCAACTGTGAATGGCATTCCACATTTGGCAATAAGGAGAGAGATATTATAGGAGGCAACTAAGCCCTTCTCAGTTTGGTTTACGTTCTTTTTGAATATGCTACTGATTGTGCTTCTGGCATGTCTTTCTTTGAGGTCTTTAAAGAATGCAAGGTCTTTGTCAGTTTTATCAGGATGGATTTTAATTATGTGCTCCTTCAGGCGTGAGGGTTTCATCGCCTCGTTAGAGAATACTTGCTCACACAGTAAACACATAGGAAGCCGTTGATTCGTAGGAGAAGGTACGAAGCCATAGCTGAGATATTCAACATTATACTGACGACACTTTTTCTTGCCTTGTGACATCGCGAAAACTGTAAAAACATTCAGAAATTTTATTTTTAGTTAAGTTAGCCGTTAGCGTAAGAAATGTTTTTATTTGTATGCATAAAATAAGTTTTATGGTAAACTAGCCTAAATTATACTTCTGCGAGCTGAATATTTTGCTATATCTTTAACAAAATGGAATCATGTTTGCTGTATTAATGTATTTAAATGTTTTTCCTAGCAAGGATGTTACTAACAACTATACTAGACAACTATACTAGACAACTATTTAAATGTCAGTTGACTAATAGAAGACGGCTTTAGTAAAATTACAAAAACACTTACCGAAAAAATGGCGTCTACTCACTTCCAATAATTCACAATAATGACATAATTACTCAAGAGCCATCTATTGAATGTTGAACTTGACATAGTGACAATTCTCCCAGTAGATGGCGCTTGAGAAATTACATCAGCTGAGTGGATTCCATATTTTTCGGTAAGTGCTTTTGCAATTTTGCTAAATTAAAAGGTTCTAGTAACCTTGTTTCAGCAACTTAATTTCATTCAAACATTCAAATTTAATGTAGATTCCAGAACTGTGTAGATGAAATTCATTGAAACACATGAACGCCCCCCATTAGCTGACTAACGCCCCCTTTTCAACTAACCAGCTTCTAACGCCCCCCGACACCCAGTGAACGCCCCCTGGGGGGCGGTACCGCCCCCGTTGAGAACCACTGGGTTAGTTGAACTCGCCAGTAGATTTATACCGTATTGGAGCCTTAAAAAACAAAATCTGCGCAGTCGAAAAGTACATTTCGACACAAACGAACGCATTTTGGCGAATAAGTTAAATTTTGACGCAACTGCTATTTGTACCAGTTATTGTTTGCGGCTAATGTTAAAAAATATCGTCCTTTTTTTCCTCCTCAGGAGGACAAAGTTAGGCCGTTTGTGGAGAAACGAGAAAATGTTGAATCGAATTCGATAGAGAAAAGGAGGTAAGTGGAGGGGGTTCCTCCCTGTAATTTTTTAATTAGAGTCATTGGTTTCGCTAAATGACCCCAGCGTTATTTAAGGTCCGTTTAATTGTATATTAGCTATACTCTTTCTATCAAATTATTCAATTTTTCCTTTAATAATTATTAGGTTTATTTGAATATAGTTATTTCAAGAACATATGCCATATGAGACCCTCCTAGGAAGAAGTGGCTAAACGACGAAAGTAAAAAGTGCCAGAAGACGTGATTAAACGTTGTACCATTTGAAAGTGACGTAACTTTTGTCATTGAACCACTTCTTCCAAGGAGGGCCTCATATATGTTGGATAAAATTATTCCTTTAAACCAATCTAAATGATTGTAATTTCAAAGTAAATATTTTTAATTAATGGTTTTAACTTTTTTTTCTCTCTCTCTCAGAAATGATAAAGAAGACAGAAATATCCAGCAAGACCAGATTCCAGCACCAATTAGAAGTAAGTGCATTTTTGTAACTGGTTTAAAATTTATTTTGTATTGTATTATTTTTTGCTTCTATGTAATATTTTTGAACCTTGAACTCGCTCTTCAGATATGATATTATAATGAGTGAATTATAAGTGCTATTCAGTAGTTTTTGGGTATTTAAAAAAACGGAAATAAAGTATCACGTGATCATACACGCGTCTGGTGATGCCCAACGAGTCGGTGTTTCCCAACCGGGTGCCGCCGAATTTCAACAAAAATAACTAATTCACAATTCAAGACTCGCTCAGACGAAAACGTTCCCAATTTATTACATCCATAAGAAAACTAGGTAGGCTCAGTTTCGAGTTAATTGGTGCTCAGGGTGAAAGTAGGTGTTGAACAATAATAGAGAGAGAACCTCAGGGGAGGAGAGGGGGGCACCAAGAAAGAAGACTGGTGCCATTGGAGTGCGTTGAACCAGTAAAAGGTTGGGAAACTGGCGCTAGTCCTCCAAAAGGTAATTATTTTTATTGCCTCTAAATCCATAGAATTAATTAATTTCTTAAAAATTTGCATTTACTCGTATTTTGGTTTTTGATTTCTAAACACAAATTAAAAGGATTCGAATGCCGATTTTTAGTACATGTGTCGTACTTTTCTTTTTTTTTCCTGAATGACGTAATATGTTGAAAAGTAAGATTTGTAGAGAAATAAATTCGTACTTTCACGTATAACTTCCTCTTTCCAGTAATTTGGAAGGTGTCACCCGTAACTTTTTACGCATCCACGCATGAAGTATAGTGTATATATATACAGTATATGTCGCGCGTGTGCGGGCCACTTCCCGCTCACGACTTTTATAATGAATGCACTTTGGACGATCCGACAAAGGTAGTTCCTTTTAGTCGAGTTCGGCCTTAGCCGTAGGGCATCCGAGTAACAAGAATTATAAATAGTTTTTCTACCAAATTTTTCGAAGGAGTGGATGGAAATGTTTATACGGAAAGAGGCACTGAAGGAGGGCGATGAATTTACAGCCTCTTACAATTACCACTGATGGTCAGTAATGAAATAATTTTATAATAGAAAAAATAAATTAGCTAAATTTTGGGGGAATACAATTTTGAAAGACGAGTCTCCCTTTAGCTGGAGATTAACGAATCTTGATACTAAGCACAATTTGAGCATACAACGAAATTTTGAAAGATTAAAAAATGTAAAACATAATTAACAAAATGTAGTAATTTTGCAAAGTATACATTTTTGGATGGCAACGCAATGTCGGAGTTGTACATCGAGT
The DNA here is from genome assembly GCA_023014485.1 of Bathynomus jamesi. Taxonomy (NCBI): domain Eukaryota; kingdom Metazoa; phylum Arthropoda; class Malacostraca; order Isopoda; family Cirolanidae; genus Bathynomus; species Bathynomus jamesi. Next base: position 105,703 of record JAJOZX010004837.1, on the reverse strand, counting down.
ACACTCCGCCCACATCGTTTAGTACATTGCAATTCTGATGCACTATAATTACTATTACAATTATCAATCAATTCACATGTAATTATTAGTTAAGTATAATTTTATAGTGTTTTATATTTATAGACAATTTTAGAACACACACACACACACACACACACACACACACACACACACACACACACACACACACCTTATTAGTGCAGAAAGAACAAAAAAAAGTCTTCAGCTTCGCTTGTACAGAACTTGAAATTCCTTATAATCATGTTTGCCTTAGCACAGTAACTTCGATATTGTTTCCTTATGTCTAAGTCGTCACTCGAAGAGATGATGATAGTGGCATACTAATAAAAATCTAGGAATAATGTACAGTGCATTACTATTGTTTATTCATTTCTTGCGTGTAATCTAGTATTAAAGACCCATTTCTTGATTGTTCAATTCTTATCTCTAATGTACAATATTGATTTCTTTTTATGGTATTGATATAATACCTTCAATAATAACTTTAAGATTAATACATACTTTAACTATTAATGATGCTTATTTATTTATTTATTATTAATTAATAATAACCGTTTTATTTTTAATAGGAGCCCAGTAAAGCCAAAAGTTTAAGGGCCAAATTAAATAAAATAATAGTCCAGCTTCGCAGTTATTTATGTCATTGTAAAACCAATGTATTTATTTTATTAATAATAAAGGTTATTCAAGTCAAATTGCGTAAAAGGAGAAAAACCTATAACGAGTTATTTCATTTATTTTGTGCTGAAAGAATAATTAAGAATGTATTAGGAATGTACTTAGTACTTAATATGACCACCACGACTGTTTAACACCATTTTAACACGTTTAGGCATGGAGTTTATTAAGTTTGCGCATGTTGTCTGAAGTTGTTCATTCTTGTACCAGACGCTAATTATTGCTTCTGTAAGTTAGGTCATCGTTGTGCAATCCATCTTCCTGAGCCTTGCCTTCACTATTGCCCACAAATTTTCAATAGGACTTAAATCCGGGAGTTTCCCGGCCAATCAAGTACAGTAAGGTTCTCCTTCTGGAACATTTGCTTTACTTTATTCGATGTGTGACGCGGAGCAAGATCCTGCTGGAAGACACCATCAGCCTCTGGGAATCTCTTGTTCACCTCTGGAAGTACCTTTCTCTTCAAAATGTCCATGTACTGAGCCGTTTTCATCATTCTCTCAACAGGATGAAGGGATCCCACACCAAAAAAGCTAAAACAGCCCCAAAACATCATCTTTTGTGGATGTTTAACCGATTGGTCAATATGAACTTCTCTTACTGGTTCACTCGGAGACATCCTCCGTTATGTCCCGGAGACATCCTCCGGGACGAATCCCGATTTGTCAGCCAGACTCTGTACTGAACGGACGCATTTCCTGAGCTCTCTGATTTTGCATCTACTTTTATATATTGCTGAGAATTTTACTTTTGGATAGTTTTGAATTTTATATACTTGCGTTTAAATTTACGTTGTTATAGTTAAGTAATTGATTTAGTGGTTTTTAGCGATTTAGAAGTTTACATAGCGTGCCGGCTTAATTTAACTTATACCTGTGACGGTTTAAATTTTTAACTCCGCGATGCCGTCGCAGAAAGCGTCGTGTGTTAGGTGTAGGGTTAACCGGTGGTATTGGGAATTTAAGGATTATAACGGCGGTCCAATGGCGATTACCGATAGATCAGTTTGTTTCTTTTGCGAGTTCATGGAGGAATTAGTTGACATAAAACGCAGTGTACGTGAGGTAGCGGATAGACTTGCAACGCTTGATGAGGGCAGGGTTAGGGCTACGGTTGACGGAAGCCGAACCAATACTAACGTTGAAGACGTTAGTAATTTGAAGGGTGAGGTGCGTAACTTAGTTTCTAGTTTAGGTAGCTTGTCGGGAAGGTTAGATAGAGTCGAGGGAGAGGTTAAGGTTAGTCCGATAGTAGTAGATAGCGAGGGATTTAGAGAGGTTAAGGGTGGAGCTAGGCCGCGTACATTAGGTGATAGGAATCCCCCCCCTATCGAGGTTTCGAACCCTTTCGCCCATTTGGAAAGGGACGTGAATGAGGGGGAAACTATTTTAATTGGGGACTCTTTAGTGCGCCACATGGACAAAGAGTTCGTTAAACGGAATCCAACCAATAGGAGGAGGGTCTGTCTCCCGCGGGCCAGGGTTGACAGAGTTAGAGACGAAGTGGATAGGGTTGACGTTGCTTCCCGTCACTCAATGTTGGTGACGATGGTAGGAGGCAACGACTCGTATAGGCCCGATACGAGAGTGCCTGACCTTTTGGAGAGATATAGGGGGTTAATTAGGTCCCTGAAGGCGAGGTCAGATAGGTCTTTAGTTCTAGGTATTACCCCTAGGCACGGTTTGGGTCTTAGAATTACGTCTAAAACAATATTTTTGAATAACAAATTAGAAGAGATTTGTGCTGAGGAAAGTGTACCCTTCGTAAAGCTGTGGTCCGAATTCAATGATCCTAGCCTTTTTATAAAAGATGGGGTGCATTTTAATGAAATAGGTAATGCTAGGCTAGGTAGGTTAATAGACGAAAACGTTCGAAAGCTGTATAGGTCGAAGCCTTCTTTAAACGTTGTGGGTCCGGGAAACGCGGGCCCGACGTGATAAATAGTTTAAAACACGGGCCGGGCCCGTGGTAAAAAATAACTTAAACGTCTTTTATTGCAACGCGCGTAGTATTAGAAATAAATTAAATGAATTTAAGGCGGTAATTTATTCCGGCAACTATGATATAGTTGCTATCACTGAAACTTGGTTAAATACCGTGACTCGGGACTTGTTGGGGGGAACTTGATATACCGGGTTTTAAAATCTTTACTAATGATAGGTTACATAGATTTGGAGGCGGCGTTTTGCTGTACATTCGTAATTCCCTTAGGGCTATCGAGGTTAAGATAGATTTTCCGGCAGCAATTAATGCGATCTGTGTTGAAGTTAGGGCGCGTAGTATTAGTTTTAATTTTGTCGTTGTTTATAGACCTCCCGTTCAACCCCTCGATATAGATACTAGATTTTACTCACTTCTTGGTAATTTTATTGACAATCGGAATAGTATAATTGTTGGAGACTTTAACTGCCCTAATGTTAATTACGAGAATTTTACGGGTAATGAAGAGGGTTTGAGACTGGTTGAGTTTATGGACGATAACTTTTTACGACAGATAGTTACCGAACCAACGCGCGGTGATAATATCTTAGATTTGGTGATGACGAACGGCGAGAATATAGTCGAAGGTTTAGAAGTAGGCGAGAGTTTAGGATGTAGCGATCATCAAATTCTTAGGTTTAAGTTATTGATAGAAAACACTCAGGATAGTAACGTAAAAGAAGTCCCTGATTTTCGTAGGGCTAATTTTGATAGTTTTGCTGATAGGATGAGAGTAGTGGACTGGGATAACTTACTTATGGGTAATGACACAAATTTGCGTTGGGTGGCGTTTAAAGAAAGTTTTAGGAATATTGAAAGGGAGTTTATTCCTCGTAGGCCCAAGCGCGTTAGAAATCGTGGTAGGCCGAAGTGGTGGACTAGGGAAGTAGGCGAGTTCATAAACGAGCGTAATAGAGCTTATAGACTTAACAAGCGCAATGGCCAGGTAGCTAACTTTAATAGATATATCGAGCTTAGACGTCAGGTTAAAAGATCAGTTAGGAATGCCAAGCGTAATTTAGAGATATTATAGCTGCGGATAGTAAACATAATCCAAAAACGTTTTTTGAATACGTAATTAATCGTAAGCCGGTAAAGGATAACATAGGCCCTCTAGTGGATGTAATGGCGCTTTAGCTTCTGACGCTCAGGCGATGGCGGGTATTTTCAATAACTTTTTTGCGACAGTTTTTACCGTAGAGGACGTAAATAATGTCCCCGACGTTGACGATATCGTTCCATTTAGTAGCGAGACTATTTTAGATGAAATAACTGTTTACGAGGCTGAGATTGCGCATTATATCGATAGGCTAAAAGTTAGCAAGGCTCCAGGCCCTGACGCTTTTTATCCTAGACATTTGAAAGATTTGAAAGACGTTATCGTAGGCCCTTAGCGAAGATTTTTAATCAGTCACTCGAAACGGGGATTATTCCTGAAGACTTTAAATTAGCTAACGTAACGCCTATTTTTAAAAAAGGCGACCGCGCGGTAGCTAGCAATTATAGGCCCATTAGCTTAACGTCAATTGTCGGTAAACTTTTGGAATCCGTAGTTAGGGATCGTATTATCGATCACTTAGAAAGTAGGGGTTTGATTAATAGTAGTCAGCACGGGTTTCGACGCCATAGGTCTTGTTTAACTAATTTGTTAGAATTTTATAACGAAATAGTGCGCGAATACGATAGGCATAGGGCAGCTGACGTTATTTATTTAGATTTTAAAAAGGCGTTCGATACAGTTCCGCATAGGAGACTAATTGCGAAGGTTAAAGCGCACGGTATACGCGGTCGGGTAGCTAACTGGTTAGAAGAATGGCTTCGTGCTAGGAGGCAGAGGTTCGTAGTTAATGGTAGTGAATCGGGGTGGTTAGATGTAGGTAGCGGTGTCCCACAGGGTTCAGTGTTAGGCCCATTATTATTCGTAATTTACATTAACGACATAGATGTAGGATTGACTAGTAACGTGTCAAAGTTCGCGGACGATACTAAAATAGGCGGTAAGGTTGTTAACGAGGACGATAGAAATAGGATCCAAGACGATGTAGATAGGATTATGGAGTGGACGGATAAGTGGCAGATGCAATTTAACGTAGATAAATGTAAAGTTTTGCATATAGGTTCTCGCAACAATAATTACGCGTACACGATGGATGATAGGGAGTTAGCGAGCGTTGACGAGGAAGTAGATTTAGGCGTACGCGTAACTAAAGATTTAAAGGTTAGGAACCAGTGCCTGGAGTCTTGCGCAAAAGCTAATAGGATGTTAGGCTTCATAGCGCGTAATTTCGAATTTAAATCGAAGGATATATTGCCCCGCTACAAGTCCCTAGTCAGGCCTCATTTAGAATATGCCGTTCAGTTTTGGTGCCCGTACTTGCGTGAGAATATTGATAGGTTAGAAAGGGTTCAGCGTCGTGCCACGAAACTTATTCCGTCATTGCGCAATAAGCCTTATGAAGATAGGATTAAAGAGTTAGACTTGTATTCACTCGAAACTAGGAGATTAAGGGGGAGCTTATTGAAGTTTTCAAATCGTTAATAACATCGATAACGTAAATTTTGATAAGTCGTTCACTTTCGATAATAGTAATACTCGCAATAACGGATTTAAGTTGCGTGGCAGACGTTTCATTACTAATATCGCTAAAAACTTCTTTACGTTTAAAGTAATTGATAAATGGAATAATCTTCCCGCGTCAGTCGTTCATTCTACCAGCGTTAATATTTTTAAGAACCGTCTTGACAGACATTTTAAAAGTATTAACGTTGTTTAAAATTAAAAAAGAGAACAACAGGAGCTCTGGTGGTGGTGCTCGAGGATGAGTCTGTTGACGATGGATGCCAGCTTGTGACATGCCAGCGTGTGATGCCAGCAATAAAAAAAAAAAAAAAAAAAATTAGACTAACACGAACGTAGATGTAGCTCGTAGCGTAAACTAACCCACTTTTTGTTTAACTGTACCTACTCCCCCCCCCCCCCTAACTCCTTACTTTGCATGTCTGTAACTCTACTTGCATGTTGTAGTTTGCATGGTATGACAGTGAGTTAAGACTGTGTTTGCATGGTTTGTAAGCGTTCTTATTTACTTTTTTCATCTTTCACCCCTCTCCTATTTTCTCCGACTATTTTTCTGACTTGTCGGCAGTGGCCGGCGGATGATGATGGTGAGACTTTTTTCCTCTTTTTCTGAATGAATGTTAACCCACGAATGATAGGTGTTGCTCCTTACTTAACCCCTTATTCTCTTCTCTTCTCTTAACCCTTATTCTCTTCTCTTCTCTTAACCCCTTATTCTCTTCTCTTCTCTTAACCCCTTATTCTCTTCTCTTCACCCCTTATTCTCTTCTCTTCTCTTAACCCCTTATTCTCTTCTCTTCTCTTAACCCCTTATTCTCTTCTCTTCTCTTAACCCCTTATTCTCTTCTCTTCTCTTAACCCCTTATTCTCTTCTTCTCTTCTCTTAACCCCTTATTCTCTTCTCTTCTCTTCTCTTAACCCCTTATTCTCTTCTCTTCTCTTCTCTTAACCCCTTATTCTCTTCTCTTAACCCCTTATTCTCTTCTCTTAACCCCTTATTCTCTTCTCTTCTCTTAACCCCTTATTCTCTTCTCTTCTCTTAACCCCTTATTCTCTTCTCTTCTCTTAACCCCTTATTCTCTTCTCTTCTCTTAACCCCTTATTCTCTTCTCTTCTCTTAACCCCTTATTCTCTTCTCTTCTCTTAACCCCTTATTCTCTTCTCTTCTCCCCTTATTCTCTTCTCTTCTCCCCTTTTCTCTTCTCTTCTCTTAACCCCTTATTCTCTTCTCTTCTCTTAACCCCTTATTCTCTTCTCTTCTCTTAACCCCTTATTCTCTTCTCTTCTCTTAACCCCTTATTCTCTTCTCTTCTCTTAACCCCTTATTCTCTTCTCTTCTCTTAACCCCTTATTCTCTTCTCTTCTCTTAACCCCTTATTCTCTTCTCTTCTCTTAACCCCTTATTCTCTTCTCTTCTCTTAACCCCTTATTCTCTTCTCTTCTCTTAACCCCTTATTCTCTTCTCTTCTCTTAACCCCTTATTCTCTTCTCTTCTCTTAACCCCTTATTCTCTTCTCTTCTCTTAACCCCTTATTCTCTTCTCTTCTCTTAACCCCTTATTCTCTTCTCTTCTCTTAACCCCTTATTCTCTTCTCTTCTCTTAACCCCTTATTCTCTTCTCTTCTCTTAACCCCTTATTCTCTTCTCTTCTCTTAACCCCTTATTCTCTTCTCTTCTCTTAACCCCTTATTCTCTTCTCTTCTCTTAACCCCTTATTCTCTTCTCTTAACCCCTTATTCTCTTCTCTTAACCCCTTATTCTCTTCTCTTAACCCCTTATTCTCTTCTCTTAACCCCTTATTCTCTTCTCTTAACCCCTTATTCTCTTCTCTTAACCCCTTATTCTCTTCTCTTAACCCCTTATTCTCTTCTCTTAACCCCTTATTCTCTTCTCTTAACCCCTTATTCTCTTCTCTTAACCCCTTATTCTCTTCTCTTAACCCCTTATTCTCTTCTCTTCTCTTAACCCCTTATTCTCTTCTCTTCTCTCGGGCTAGCTTTAGAGTGGATCTTAGGGTCTTTGTTAGCCTTAGCTTCTGTAGATCCTCACATGTTGACTCCGCTGGCCCTGCACTAAGAAATGGCTTTTGTCTGAAAACAGAACTTTGCGCCATTGTTCCTGTGACCAATCTTTGTACTTTTTAGTCCATGCTTACTTTTTTTTTCTTCATTGGTTGTTGTTGTTAGTTAGTTAGCCGATCAGCCCACCCTGATCGAGCAAGCCGGCAGCACGCAGGTAACCGATCGCCCTCTCCGGACTGGACCAGAGGTTCAACGCACAAGTGATGATGTGTGTTGTTCTATGGGAACTAAGTCTAGGTCATATATATATATATATATATTATATATATTAGACCTACACTTAGTTCTCATCTGGAGGTCTCCAGGTAGGTTGGGTCCCGTGCAATGCGTCTCCCCCGTCGGTAATCTCGTCACTGCGCCCCGTCTCTGGCCAGATCTGTTCTCTGGCGCCAGGTTAAACCCGGATTCTCTCTTTCTACCGTCTTGAGCCACGTCGTCTTTGGGCGTCCCAGGGACCTCGATCGCACTATTCTTCCGTACATCAGCCTTCTCGGAAGTCGGTCCTCCCCCATCCTCTCCACATGACCGTACCATCTCCTCCGCGCATCCACCACCCTGTGCACTATGGTGAATTTAACGCCGAAGCTGACTGCATCATAGGGTTTCAATGGCGAAATAGGGCAGCCGGCTCGCCACTCCTCCGCTAACCGTACTCAATAATAAACTTACTTCGTCTTAGGATTGTACGTTATTATTGTAAATTTCTTTTCAAGGTTTATTATTATTCATACAAAAAAGATATGCCTTATTTCAGAACGTATTTTTGAGACTACTGAAAATTAGTTCTACTCTATGATTATTACTTGAGCTAAAATATATTTTATCCGCACAATTCATAATTATTTATGTCATGAAATGAAAATAACGTTCATGTTATTTTGCTTCTTCTAAAAGTTTACTCTTCTTTCACGTACTTGACATGACGAATGTCATTTGTATATCATCTTATATATATGGAGTTTCAAATAGATAAATATTATTCACGTGTTACTTTCGTGAAATAATTGATATATATATATATATATATATATATATATATATATATATATATATATATTATATATATATATATATATATATATATATATATATAGGGCGTCCCAAAAAAATGTAAAGGCAGTGTTTATTAAAATACACTTCATTTTCAAAATGTAGTAGAATCTACAGACATTATTTAATTGTTTTGTCGACGCCTGTTTTCAAACTGACGTCCGTTCTGGTCCAGGCACTGCTGATAACGCGAAGCAATGGAATCGCAAACATCACGAAACATTTCGTTTGGTATTTGTGTGCATTCTCGTTCAATGGCTGCTCTCAACTCAGCGACTGTTGCAGGTTTTATAGCGTAGACTTTGTCTTTTAAGTATCCCCATAAAAAAAAGTCTAGTGGTGTGAGGTCTGGTGAACGCGGAGGGTATTCTACGAAACCCCTTCGTCCAATCCACATCCACATCGTGCCAAGTACCACTCGCAATACTCCACTCTTCGGTCCAGATCATCTTCATTAATAGCATGGACTAATCTTGGAATGTAACTTTTCCATTGACAGCGCTTCAAAATGCGTTGGACAGACGATTCTGAAATTCCTACCTCACGACTCGCTTGCCGCACAGATTTTCTTGGACTTTGGTGATACGTTTCCAGTACTCTTTCTTGCTTTGTGGGGCTTGTCGATGTCCGTGGTCTTCCGGAACGCTTCTTGTGGACATTCTGAACAGTTCCATCGGCTTCAAACTTATCTCTAATTCGAGTGATGGTAAGTCGCGTTGGTGGATCTGTTTGAAACTCCCTCCTAAACTGTCTTTGCACTTCAACTGCGTTTTCACACTTCCAGTAGCATTTTAGAATGAATTTCCTTTGTTCAAAGCTGTCTGACTGCCATTATTAATTCTAATGGGTTTAACTTGGAAAGAAAGAAACATCAATTGAGCTATCAGATGTTAAAGTGTGTGTACATTTTTTTGGGACGCCCTGTGTATATATATATATGTATGTGTATATATATATATATATATATATATATATATATATATATATATATATATATATATATATATATACTAGGGTGTCCCAGCCTCACATGTGAAAATAAAAATTTACAAGGGTCAAATCGCACATCCCTTTAATTAATTACACTTGAAGAAAGGACAAAATGGGCGAAATTTCATTGGCCTATTAGGAGGGGAAGGGTCCCCTCATTGACCTTGTTTATTCGACCCTATATGAACAAACGTAAATGCTCAGCATTAATCATTCTAGAATGGAAGAATGAAATGTAAATTCTTTCTAATGACTAAATTAAAGGAAATGGAAATTCTTCCTAATGGCACATTTCATTTCGGGGGACAGAGGATCTTTTTGTCTGCTGAGGGGAACTGCTGGCGGTGGTATTCGACGACTTGGTACACGAGCTGCCGTTCCTCCTCATTTTTTGTCAGGCCCTCGTTGAAATCTTCCGCCAGTTTCACCGCCCGTTCTGCCGCGTCGTTCACAGACTACATCCTTCGAGATCTTTGGGGGTTTTTGGAACTGGCAGCTTCAGGCAATGAAAAAGGTTTTGAGTCCTTTTCGTGACCAAGGTGCTCAAATCCGACCGTCTCACGGTCAAGACACTCTTTCCCTCCAGCCGACGCAGATCTTTTGGGTTTTCGGTCTTCTTGTGCAGGTTTTGGAGCATGGCCGTCTTCTCTGCATCGGTGGCTTTGGAGGAGAACATAGTGAGTCCGGCTAAATCTTCGCTTAGGTACCAGAGGTGGCCCCGGAATTTCATCAATGCGGCGGTACCTACATCATGATCCACCGCCTTGTACCGCTCTAGGTCCTCCAACAGCTCCAGGTCATTGACGGGCGCGTCCGCCATCAATGGAGCCTCGAACCACCTCTGGAGGTAGATGGTGACGGCAAAGACGTTTATCCTGCGTAGTGACCGGACCTCGTGAGCGGTCAGGTGGAATTGGCTTCGGAAGATGAACATCTTAAGACAGTAAATGCCTTTGGCCATCCACCTGGCCCGGTTGTATGCTCCAGGACGATTGTACCGGAGATCTCGTTTGCCATGACCATCGAGGAAGACCAGAGCGAGGATCAGGAACTCCCGGTAATCGTCTCTTGGGTGGCCAACTTCAAGCTGGTCTTCAATGAAGTGGACAATCTGCTCTCTTTTCAACACCACCCATTCCGAAAGGATGTCGCTTGGGCCATCGCCATTGAACGGAGAAGCCTGCTTCTGGTCGATGAATTCCCATTGGGATTTGAAGCGAGCGAACAGCGCAATTTCGGGGCCAGAAGACCTGAAGAACAGGTCAAAGACAGGTGATTACCAATTCCATCATGTGGTGTCTGCAAGCCAGGGAAAGAACGCGGCGGTCCATTTGGTCCTGGATAATCATACAAGCGCCTCTGTGAATACCGGTATTCGCCGCTGTTGTGTCGAAGCAGAGACCGGCAATCCATGGTTGAACTTGCGGCCAATCATCCAGCACCTTCAGAACAGCTCCAGCCATCCGCTGTCCCGTGCTGTCAGGGATTTTTGGGATCGCCAACAACTTCTCAAGATTCTTCCCGCTGACCAGCACTGGTACGATCCGATTTCCCTCCATCCAAATCAGGGAGGAGTTTGCCATCAAAGTGGACGACAAGCGGCGTATCAGGATTGAACTCGGTCTTGATTCCGGCTGCCAAGTCCTTCCTGGACTTCTGCGTGAACGGTGAAGACTTGATTTGGACAAGGTGACCGTGGATAACTCAACTCCCGCGGCAGCGAGTGCTGGAGCCACAATGTGCATCACTTGGTGTACTGAGGTTCCAGTTCGATCCAGGGCTGCAGCAAAATTGGGATATTGGATGATCCTCCTTGCCGACACTTGGCCGTCCTTGGGAGCGGATCGAGGAGCCGAAGGACCAGGAGAGGAATATTGGACATCATCATTGGATGCTTCGGCCATGGACTCCGAAGAAGAAGAAGACCCACTTTTCACCGTTCCTTTTGCTTGCAGTGAGTCCATCTCTTCGCGGCTTTTCTTCTTCCTCTTCTCTTCAGCTGCTCGGCGTTTCTCCCGCTCCGCTGCCTGTGAGCAAACTCCAGGTCCTCTCCTCCGATGTACATCTTCCGCACGATTCGCTGGTCATTCAGAAAGTCTCGATCTTCGGGGACTTTGATGAGTTTCATGGAGTTGGCATGAGCTGGTTCGAACAGTGTATTCAGGTTGGCTTGGAATCCCTTTTCCCGCTCCAGTTGCTTCTCTCCCCCACGGTTTCGGTTTCTGCCAACCTTCTCGTAGTCCGTGGAGAGGGCCTTGATCCTGTCGACGCACTTGGGCTTGTGGGAGGTCGGAATAGATGCCCGAGCCCACACCGCCATAACCTCATCAGCTACCACATTGGCAGCTTCCGCCGTGGATGTTTTTTTCTTCCGAGTGAAGAACAACAGACGTCGAAGAACATCTCCCACTGTCGGGAGTTGACACAGCGTTTCCAGGGGTTCATTTCGCAACACCCCCACCAACCACACAGTCTCCTGCTTTCTTGTATCCATAACCTGAAAAGAAATATGCTACAATTAGTATAAGGTAGAGAGTAGCCGTTCAGCAATAGTAACACATGGTTTGAGGGGACCCTTAAAATTAAAGAACACGAATGAAATTCATCTGGCTGGCATGTTTTCACGAGTGGAGGAAATTAGGGGGGTGTGCATGACAAACTTCAGGAACAAAAAAAATTGGGACACTCTAATATACACTGTATATATATGGGAATGAACTCAGAATGGTCACCTGAGGTTTTTTGTGATACACACAGACCGTGCATGGAACAAGGAACTCTTCTGGGATAATTAAATCCACTATAGTCCGAATAATTAATGGTAAATGACAAATACCATAGTTTTTCTTTTTCATGATGCTAGCCCGACGTGGGCAACGGGTCACTCGCAAAGAGGTCCCATAAATATAGCTTCCCTCACCAGCTATCTGCAAAGCAGACAGTATCCAGCTTTGGGACATGGATCTAGGATTTAAAGCAGCCTAGCCCTGCTACATTTAGAACCTCAATATAAGCAAAAGACTCGCTGTCTTCACGTCAGATTGAATACATTTAAGAAAAAGGGGTAACTATTATATTTTTAGTCAAAAACCAAAACTTAAACCTCAACTGGCAGAATGTGCCTCGAAAAGTGGACGCTCAATTCTGCCAGTTGAGATTTAAGTTTTGGTTTTTGACTAAAAATATAATAGTTACCCCTTTTTCTTAAATGTATTCAATCTGACGTGAAGACAGCGAGTCTTTTGCTTATATTAAGGTTCTAAATGTAGCAGGGCTAGGCTGCTTTAAATCCTAGATCCATGTCCCAAAGCTGGATACTGTCTGCTTTGCAGATAGCTGGTGAGGGAAGCTATATTTATGGGACCTCTCTGCGAGTGACCCGTTGCCCACGTCGGGCTAGCATCATGAAAAAGAAAAACTATGTATTTGTCATTTACCATTAATTATTCGGACTATAGTGGATTTAATTATCCCAGAAGAGTTCCTTGTTCCATGCACGGTCTGTGTGTATATATATATATATATATATATTATATATATATAATATAATATATATATATTATATATATGTGTGTGTGTGTATATATATATAAATATATATATATACCTTACAACCTTACAAAGGTTCCGCGCGATGATTTCTCATTTCGCAAAGGTCAAGCTTGTCGCCCCCTCCTCTCGAGTTGGCCTGGTGAAGTAGTGAGTTGGATTCTTGCGCTCTCCACCTCACATAGCCAGGTACGCCCGGCTAATCGGGGATTGTTCTGAGCCAGGCGTCTAGTCTTCTTTTGAAGATTTCCACTGCAACTCCCTTCGTGTTTCTTAAGTCTTTGGGCAACTGATTAAACAGTTTTGGTCCTCTCACTACAAAACTATTTTCTTTCAGGGTTAAGGATGTTCCCTGTCTCGCCTTCAATTTGGAAATACGACACAGTCTACCGCTTCTACTTTCCACCGTTGTTTGGGGAGTTATGGGATTCAGAGTAAGATTAGGGACTAGTTTCTCCATTATTTTCCAAGTGTAGATAATAGTGTATCTCTCTCTTCTCCTTTCCAGTGAATATAGGTCCAGTTCTCGTAACCTTTCCCAGTAATTTAGTTCTTTGTATCCATTGATCTTGGCTGTGAAGCTTCTTTGGATCCCCTCCAGCTGTCTAATGTCTTCTTTTTTATATGGGGATGTTAGGACCGAGCAGTATTCCAATTTGGGTATTATCAGGGTTTTCAGTAGAGGAATCATTACATTCCTATCCCTTCGTTTAAAGGTTCTCAATATCTGACCCGTTATTCTCTTTGCTCTGTTTACTGCTATCTTATTTTGTGTTTCAAATTTCGCATCATCTGTCATTACAACCCCTAAATCTTTTGCTCTGGAATTTCTCTGAATTTCCTGTCCATTTGGGGTATAATATTCCATGGATTTTAGGTCTCTCTTTTTTTTTTTTTTTTCCATACCGTAATAGCTGAAATTTCTCGGTGTTAAACTTCATATTGTTGTCTTCCGTCCACTTGTAAATTTTGTTTATGTCGGTTTGTAGAGATCCTGTGTCTTCTGGGTTTCTTATTTTTCTACTGATTTTTGTGTCATCCGCAAAGGATGTTACTCTGCTGTCTCTGGTAACGTCCTCATCTATGTCAGTTAGCATGATTATGAAGAGTAGTGGAGCTAATACTGTTCCTTGTGGTACCGAGCTGAGGACCTCTGATTCTGATGAAGATACTCCTTGTACTGTAACGACTTGCCTCCGCTCACTAAGGAAATTATATATCCATTTATATATATCCATATATATTATATATCCATATATATTATATATCCATATAACGGGTGCGGCAAAAGTAACGCCCTTTTTAGTTTATTCTCTTTTATTGAAGGAAATAAATCAATTACAACATTTTAAGAGAAATAATAAGGTTTTTAAGAAAATACAGCATTTTAAGAAAAATAATAAGTACTTTCTCAGTAAAAACTAAAAATAACTGGAATTTAATTAATTTTGTGGTTGGTTATACTGTATAAAACTATAAAGATACAATTATTAAAAGGGCGTTACTTTTGCCGCACCCGTTAATATATATATATATATATATATATATATATATATGACAATTATTTCACGAAAGTAACACGTGAACAATATTTATAATGAAAATAACCACTAAGGAAAAAGAAAACACAAAATGGTGCTCAAAGGCTTTTGGCTAATGACATCCTCAGGAAACCATCCTGAGTGTGTCATTAGACGAAAGCGCTTGAGCACCATTCTGTGTTTTCTTTATTCTTCATGGTTATTTTCATTATATATATATATATATATATATATATATATTATAATATATTATGTATATATAATGACGCAAATTCACAAGGAAAAAGAAAAATTATTCCAAGGCCTTTCAAAAAGGAGGAGGAGGCATTAGATATATCAGGTTATCCCATAAGTAATGTCGTTTTTTAGATCGGAATTTGAAGGACAAAAAAAAAAACTCAACTGAAACTTTTTAATCTAGTATATATTTTCCATCGGAATCAATGACACTCTGCCAACGTCCTACAAGCTTTTCAATGCCATGTTTATAAAATTCAGGCGGTTTTGAAGCAAAAAACGTACAAAAACTGGTGTGCAGGTCATCTAAAGAAGTATACTGTTTCTCGTCAAGATAGTTTTGCAGACTCCTGAAGAGATGATAATCTGAAGGCGCAAGGTATGGAGGATGTGGAAGTTTTTCCCACCCAAGCTCCTTAATTTTTGCAGAAGTGATCCGAGCGATATGAGGACCTTCGTTGTCGTGGTGCAACACGATTCCTTTCCGATTAACCAAAGGTGGTCTCTTTTCTTTTAGTGGGGTGTTCAATCGATCCAGTTGTTGACAGTAGACTTGAGCGGTGATTGTTTGGTTGTGTGGTAAGGTTTCAAAGTGTATTACACCACCTTTATCTCACCAAACACTAAGCAACACCTTCCGAGGGTGAAGATTTGGTTTTGGCTGTGGTGTCGCTGGTTCTCCGGCACAAACCCACTGTCGACGGGGCTTAACATTCTGGTACAGTATCCACTTTTCATCACCAGTCACTGAACGGTGCAAAAACGGATCTTGGAGTTCACGGGAATGAAGAGCTGTGCTGATGTTTACCCGCACCCTCAGATTGTCGGCCGACAATTCATGTGGCACCCATTTTCCTAACTTAGGCACTTTCCCGAGTTGTTGCAAATGTCGATGGATGGTGGACGGGGATGAATTAAGTTTCTGGGCCAATTCTTCGACAGTTGTTGAACAGTCTTCTTCAAGTGCGGCTAACAGCGGGTCATCATCAAACTCAGCAGGGCGTCCAGAGCGTGCTGCATCTGTCAAATAGCAATCACCATTCCTAAACTTTTGAAACCATTTTTGACATTTCCTCACATGCAGAATATCGTTGCCATAAACGTCCTGAATGTTTCGCGTTGCTTCAGTAGCACTATTCCCTTTTTTGAACTCGTAAAGCATTATATGCCTGATATGCTCTTCTGATACCGCCATGTTTATGAGGGGTTCACATAAAACAAGACACACGTCTTTACTGGTGAAGGTCTGTAAAGTATGTAGCGAAACACGATAGATCTCCTCTTAGATATAACCTTCGGAAAATTTATGCTTAAACCGAGTAGGACTAGTTTAAACTTAATCAATCTTAAAAAACGACATTACTTATGGGATGACCTGATATATAAAATCTCCTGTGTTCTCTGTTTCTTAGAGCATTGAGAGTTGTCAGTCCTGAATTTTTAGATTCCGAGTTATGCAATATCATGAATATTGGTACTAAATTATGTTACCCTATTTCATTTTTAGATAACTGCCTTAGAAAAGCTAAGATTAAGTATTATAAAAGTATAACTGTAAAGGAATTTGAGCGTAAAAATATCCTTAGCCTACCTTACCATGTTAATTTTCAGTATCTTCCGACTTTACTTAAAGCAATTGGTATCAACGTAGTCTTTAAGTATAATAATACTGTTAAATCATGCCTAATAAAGAATAGCCCGGATAATGTGGTTCGTTGTGTATTCGATCGGATGTACACAATCTAACTCAATATATATAGGTCAAACGGGAAAAATGTTATATATCAGGGTAAAACAGCGTAAATATGCGTGTAGAATAGCAAATAATTCTAATGCATTGTTTAACCATATGTACAAATGTAATCATAATAGTATCAAGTGGGCTAGTTCTAAAGCGCTTGTTAAAAACACAGACATGATTCAAAGGAATATTCTAGAATGTGCATTTATTCATTTTAAAAATAATTTCAATAACAGTGCGGGAATGTATAAAATTGACAATATCCTGTTTAAATACCTTTTGCCTCATTAACTCTTGTTAATTATTTGGTAATCTTTTTGTTTTTCCGTCCCGCTGTATATATTTTGGGCATCTCGCCTTCTCTCTTCATTCCCTGACGAGGTGTACTTTTGAATTCACGAAAGATCTTTGAATCATTTTTCTTTTTCCTTGTGGTTTGCAATATATATATATATATATGATGAATAAAACCACGAAGGAAAGGAAACACAGAATGGTGCTCAAGCGCTTTCGTCTAATGACATCCTCAGGAACACTGAAGTACATAGAGAGTTACAGCCTATATATAGGTTACAGAAAAAATATATATATACAATAAACGGAGAAACAAAATTAAAAGATTGTGGGCGGGGCACACAAATTTATAAGGAAAACTATCGATTTTTAGCACAAGATTAAATGAATTGTTTCCAACCAATGTTATAGATAAAAAAAAATATATATATACAAATTTATACTGGAAATCTGCCCGGGTTTTAGCACTCTGCTCTTTTTGTATGTAAAAATTGAAAAATTATCGATTTTTAGCACAAGATTAAATGAATTGTTTCTAACCAATGTTATAGATAAAAAAAAAAAAATATACAAATTTATACTGGAAATCTGCCCGGGTTTTAGCACTGCCCTTTTTGTATATAAAAATTGAAAAGTAAAAGTTATTAGAGTGGCATACAAGTTTACCAAAGATTTAGCGTTCTACCTTTCTTATCTAAATCTGTTCTGAAGGAATTCAAAACAACAGGATCGAGTTGAAAAAGACCTTTGCTTATGTTGAAGTTATTTGTAAGTTGGATAATGGCAGACTCAAGAATATTTCTGTTAACAATGTTGCTAGAGTGAAATAAAACTGAAGCATTATTCCAATCAATACAGTGGGATAACTCTGACAAATGGACAAAAAGGGCACTAGATAACTGTCCTGTTCTAACGGAATATTGATGCTGTTTTATACGTGTGTGCAAATCCTTTCCCGTCTGACCTATGTAAAAGGAATCACATTGTTTACAACCAATTTTATAGATAATGCCTGAATTATTGGTAGGGCTATTTTTACTAAGATATTTTTCACAATATTGTTATATGAAAATACTACATTAATATCCAAAAGTTTAAGTACATTAGCAATGCCTAAAAGCCCGGAAAAATGGAAGTAAACTTGTATGCCACCCTAATAACTTTTATTTTTAAATTTTTATATACAAAAAGGGCAGAGTGCTAAAACCCGGGCAGATTTCCAGTATAAATTTGTATATATATATTTTTTTTTTATCTATAACATTGGTTGGAAACAATTCATTTAATCTTGTGCTAAAAATCGATAGTTTTTCCTTATAAATTTGTGTGCTCCGCCCACAATCCTTTAATTTTGTTTCTCCGTTTATTGTATATATATATATTTTCTGTAACCTATATATAGGCTGTAACTCTTTATGTACTTCAGTGTTCCTGAGGATGTCATTAGACGAAAGCGCTTGAGCACCATTCTGTGTTTCCTTTCCTTCGTGGTTTTATTCATCATAAATATTTTTCACGTGTTACTTTCGTGAAATAATTTTCATATATATATATAACCTCGTTGCTGTTCTGTGCGTTGGTCTCTTCACACGAAGGTCAAGCTGGTGGTCCCGCCTCTAGGTCTGGCTTGGTGGAGGAGTGAGTTGCTTTCTTGCGCTCTCCACTGTACATAGCCAGGTATACCCAGCTCATCCGGTACCCTCTTGAGCCAGGCATCTAGTCTTCTCTTGAAGACTTCAACTTTGACCCCTGTAACGTTTCTGGGGTCCTTTGGAAGCTGGTTAAAAAGTCTTGGCCCCCTAACAACCAAGCTATTTTACTTCAGTGTTGGGGAGGTCCCTTGTCGAGCCTTTAATTTGGGAACACTACACATTCTTCCTTTCCTATTTTTCAGTGGTGTTTGAATGATAATTGGGTTTAGTTTTAGGTTTGGTACCAGTTTTTCGATCATTTTCCATATGTAAATTATGGTGTACCTCTCTCCTCTTCTTTCCAGCGAGTACCGATTTAGTTTACGTAGTCTTTCCCAGTAGTTGAGTTCTTTGCAGCCATCAATCTTGGCTGTGAAATGTGTGTACGTTTCTTCTAGTTTATTAGTTCTTCCCTTTTATATATGGAGACGTCAAAACTGAGCAGTATTCAAGTTTCGGTATAATCAGTGTTTTTAGCAGGGGAATCATTACTGTCCTGTCCCTTCTTTTGAACGTTCTTAATACCTGTCCCGCGACTCTTTTTGCTTTATTTATCACACACTGATTTTGTGTTTCGAATTTCATATCATCGGTCATTATTGCCCCCAGATCGATAGCTTTCGTGCTTCTCTGAATTTCCTGTCTATCTGGAGCATAATATGCAGTCTGTTTAAGTTCCTCTTTTCTACCATATCTCAGGAGCTGAAATTTCTCGGTGTTAAGTGACATGTTGTTGTCTTCTGACCATTTGTATATTTTGTTCGTGTTCCTCTGCAAGGCCTCCACTTCGTTTACATCGCTGATTTTTCTGCTGATCTTTGTATCGTCTGCAAAGGATGTTACTATACTATTGCTGTTTACTCCGCTGTCTGTGTCTTTTAGCATGATAATGAACAGGAGTAGGGCCAGTACTGTCCCTTGTGGTACTGTGCTGGGTACTTCCGATTCTGATGATAATATACCTTGAATTTTGACGACCTGTAGACGTTCTCTGAGGAAGTTGTAGATCCATTTTTCCTGTTATTCCCATATATATTTATTTATTTATATATATATATGTATGTATATATATATATATATGTGTGTGTGTGTGTATATATATATATGTATGTATATAATATATATATGTGTGTGTGTGTGTATATATATATATATATATATATATATATATATATATATATATATATATATATATGAAAATTATTTCACGAAAGTAACACGTGAAAAATATTTGATGAATAAAACCACGAAGGAAAGGAAACGAAAGCGCTTGAGCACCATTCTGTGTTTCCTTTCCTTCGTGGTTTTATTCATCAAATATATATATATATATATATATTTTTTTTTTTTTAAGTTCGGGAAGAACCGATTCACCTCTATTTAAAAGGGCATATCTCGGCGGAAAAACAAAGAAAAAGTAAGAGGAAAGACAGGAAAAAGAAAGGGTGGAGGGGACAGTCGAAGTGGAAAAAGACCAAGGACTGCAGGGTCGAGCCCCATCATCCTTGGGTGCTAGGGCCGGGAGGGCGCACGTGAAACCTCCAGGAACAAGCACGTACAAACGAGCACAAAGAGCACTCAAGAGCACGAGCTTAGAACCCCCTTGCGGGGATATATATATATATATATATATATATATATATATATATATATATATAATTCACTGGCGTGCGGTGGGTACGTCTACAGGGTAAGCGGTATTACGTGCGAGCACACGTACTATATGTACATATTATATAATTATAGTAGCTAATGATAAACTTTATAAGTGGCTAGTGGGTATGTACTTGTAGACTATTCTGAAAAATACGGTACTGTCTTTAGTATCTTTAATAAGATTTTTATTAGGGTAGGCGCCAGGCGGCGCTAACCTAGCTTATCCTGAATGCACGCCACTGATATATATATATATATATTTTTTTTTTTTTTTTTTATTTAATTTGGAGAGACTTGCATGAACGAGCACGATTTAAAGTAATGCAAAAATTACCCCTACCAGGATTCGAACTCGTTCCCTTGAATAGAAGGTGAGCTCGCAACTTACTGCGCTACGACAAGATTAAAATTAACATAATCTGACATACATTTAATAAACAAGGAAACGCATAACGCTTTCGCGGTCAGATGCCTTTTACGCGTTAACCCTGTCACACAAGGTAATGACCAGCATTTTATTCAGATTATCTGGTACGACGTTGGGGTCACACACACAAATATATATATATATATATAATGCAGGAAGGAGAGACCAAGGGCAAATGCCCGCAAAAGCGCCCCTCCCATAGAAGAAGAAGAGCCAAAATCAAGGTCCGGGGTTTTCGAGATGCCTAGACACACTGCGTTTGAAAGATTAGAAGAGGTAAAGGATTGATTGGAAAGGAGGAAAGATGGATTGAGGAAGATTGTTCCAGAGTTGGCCGGTTGAGTAGATGAAAGATTGAAAATACCGATTAACCCTTGCATTAGAGAGTTGGACAGAAAAGGAATGAGAAAGTGTAGGAAGTCTGGTACTGTGTGTTCTCCTTAAATAATTCAGAAGAGCAATGTCCGTTATAGCGATAGCAAAGAGAGAGTGAGGCAACATTGCGGCGAAGAGAGAGGTACTGAAAACAATCAGTAAGAGGTGGGGATCTGATGAGACGGAGCTTTTGATTCCATCCGGTCAAGTACGGCTGTGTAGGTTGAACCACCCCACACATGAGAAGCATACTCCATACAGGGGGGTGAACAAGACCCATGTACAGAGACGGCAACTAAGTGAGGGTGAAAAAACCGCGGAAGCGGTACAGCACACCTAACCTCTTAGAAGCTGTTTTAGAAAGAGAGTATATGTGATCTTTCCAGGAAAAATCACGAGAAAAGGAAACGCCAAGAATGTTAAGAAAAGAGGAAGGATTGAGTTGTGTGTTGTTGAAGGTAAGGGGATAGTCGTGTGGAAGATTGTGACGAGTAGACAGATGGAGGAACTGAGGTTTTGAGGCATTGAAAGCCATAAAGTTTTCTGTCCCAATCAGAGATAGCAGAAAGATCAGAGGTCAGGTGCTTCGTCGCCGTCTTACACGAATCATGGAGTGACTTGAGAGGGACGCTTTGTGAAGCGGGTGGAGAAGTGAAGAGTGGAATCATCGGCATAGGAGTGAATAGGACAGGAAGTGCGAATCAAAAGATCATTAATAAAAAGGAAAAGAGTGGGTGACAGGACAGATCCCTGAGGAACACCACTGTTAATAGCTTTAGGAGAAGAACAATGGCCATCTACAACTGCAGCTATAGATCAGCCAGAAAGGAAATATAGACGTGTGTGTGTGTAATTTATCCCACCAGGATTCGAACCAAGGTCTTTGTGACTAGAAGCCGCGAGCGCTAATCACCTTGCAACGAAAAGGTAAAAGCAATATTTCAACACCCAAAGGAACCAAACGCATTTTATGCAAGTATCTCTCATATAACAAGTGGGTTCCATAGGTGAAATATGTTGCATGATCACACAAGATTTTGTAAACTGCAAAATTAATCCCACCATAATTTAAACAGTCTAGTCTAGGATATCTTGCGTAGATACTACGATAATATTCCTCATCTATGGGACCACACTGTTATACCAGATTTGAAGTGAATGCTGCCATTAGTTCGAATGCCGGGGAGGCTGGTACGTAAAACACCTCTGGTCGCGAGTTGTGTTTCTTTGGGTGTTGACATATGTGCCAGGATGTGTAAGCTTCTACTGAAGAGGTACTGGGTTCGATTCCATCCTGGTGGGGTGAATTCTGCAATATGCGAAATCGTGCGTGTGTATATATATAATATATATATATACGAGGGTAATTCAATAAGTATCCGCACTTTTTATTTTCACAATTTTATTTTCACATCTGATAGATTATAAACACATCACCTCTCAACATAGTCTCCCTGTTTCACAGTACACTTAGTCCAGCGATCTACAAGCTTCCTAATGCCATCACAAAAAAATGTTTTCGGCTGTGTGCGTAGCCAGTCATGCACCGCCTCCTTCAGGTCATCATCGCCTTGGAATCGTTGACCTCTCAAAGCGTCTTTTAGTGGTCCAAACAGGTAAAAATCCGAAACTGCCGGGTCTGGACTGTAGGCTGGATGGTCGAGAACTTCAAATTTAATTTTTTTAAGGCATTTTCTAGTCTGTGCAGCGATATGAGGGCGCTCATTGGTTCGTGTAACAGAATAACAGCTTCCGACAATCTCCCTCTCCGTTTTGTGCGAATTGCTTGCTTTAACTCATTCCGAGTTATGTTATGCTAACACTGTTTTGGGATACACGAGGCCCTATCCTTGAACATTATCTAGAGCGTGGAACTACCGTAACAAGTGCATCGTATTCTGACATGGTTCGGAATGAGTTAAAGCAAGCAATTCGCACAAAACGGAGAGGGAGATTGTTGGAAGGTGTTATTCTGTTACACGACAATGCGCGCGCTCATACCGCTGCACAGACTAGAAAACGCCTTCAAGAACTTAAATTTGAAGTTCTCGAAAATCCAAGCCTACAATCCAGACCTGGCACCTTCGGATTTTTACCTGTTTGGACCACTAAAAGACGATTTGAGAGGTCAATGATTCCAAGGCGATGATGACCTGAAGGAGGCGGTGCATGACTCGCTACGCACACAGCCGAAAACATTCTTTTGTGATGGCATTAGGAAGCTTGTAGATCGCTGGACTAAGTGTATTGAGAAACAGGGAGACTATGTTGAGAGGTGGTGTTTATAATCTATCAGATGTGAAAATAAAATTGTGAAAATAAAAAGTGCGGATATTTATTGAATTACCCTCATATATATATATATATATATATATATATATATATATATATATATATATATATATATATAACCTTACCTTACAACCTTACAAAGGTTCCGCGTGATGATTTCTCATTTCGCGAAGGTCAAGCTTGTCGCCCCTCCTCTCGAGTTGGCCTGGTGAAGTAGTGAGTTGGATTCTTGCGCTCTCCACCTCACATAGCCAGGTACGCCCGGCTCATCGGGGATTGTTCTGAGCCAGTCGTCTAGTCTTCTTTGAAGATTTCCACTGCAACTCCCTTCGTGTTTCTTAGGTCTTTTGGCAACTGATTAAACAGTTTTGGTCCTCTCACTACAAAACTATTTTCTTTCAGGGTTAAGGATGTTCCCTGTCTCGCCTTCAATTTGGGAATACGACACAGTCTACCGCTTCTACTTTCCATCGTTGTTTGGGGAGTTATGGGATTCAGAGTAAGATTAGGGACTAGTTTCTCCATTATTTTCCAAGTGTAAATAATGGTGTATATCTCTCTTCTCCTTTCCAGTGAATATAGGTCTAGTTCTCGTAACCTTTCCCAGTAATTTAGTTCTTTGCACCCATTGATCTTGGCTGTGAAGCTTCTTTGGATCCCCTCCAGCTGTCTAATGTCTTCTTTTTTATATGGGGAAGTTAGGACCGAGCAGTATTCTAATTTGGGTATTATCAGGGTTTTCAGTAGAGGAATCATTACATTCCTATCCCTTCGTTTAAAAGTTCTCAATATCTGACCCGTTATTCTCTTTGCTCTGTTTACTGCTATCTTATTTTGCGTTTCAAATTTCGCATCATCTGTCATTACAACCCCTAAATCTTTTGCTCTGGAATTTCTCTGAATTTCCTGTCCATTTGGGGTATAATATTCCATGCACTTTAGGTCTTCTCTTTTTCCGTACCGTAATAGCTGAAATTTCTCGGTGTTAAACTTCATATTGTTGTCTTCAGTCCACTTGTAGATTTTGTTTATGTCGGTTTGTAGAGATCCTATGTCTTCTGGGTTTCTTATTTTTCTACTGATCTTTGTGTCATCCGCAAAGGATGTTACTGTGCTGTCTCTGTTAACGTCCTCATCTATGTCAGTTAGCATGATTATGAAGAGTAGTGGAGCTAATACTGTTCCTTGTGGTACTGAGCTGAGGACCTCTGATTCTGATGAAGATACTCCTTGTACTGTAACGACTTGCCTCCGCTCACTAAGGAAATTAATATCCATTTCCCTACTTTTCCTGTTATTCCCATATATTTCAGTTTATGTATTATGATTCCGTATATATATATATATATATATATATATATATATATAGAGAGAGAGAGAGAGAGAGAGAGGAGAGAGAGAGAGAGAGAGAGTTACAAGGAGTTACAAGGAAAAGAAGTACCTCAAAAGGCCTTGCGGCCCATACCGAGGAGGTACCAATGGCAACGGGTGCCACGGAAAATTTTCTACACACTCAAAGAGTGTGCAAAATTTGGTCTAACCTTTTCTTGAACTGATCCACAGAGGAACTGTTCACAACTTCCGAAGGTAACCTGTTCCATGTGTCACAGATCTTATACGTAACGTAATTCCCACACACACTAGTCCTAAACCGTTTCAAATCCAACTTCCAACCATTGTTGCGAGTTGGGTTATCATTTAAACTAAACATACTTCTAAAATCGACATCGTTGAACCCTCGTAAGAGCTTGAAAAACCTCGATCAGTTGACCGCGCAGCCTCCGAGTTTCAAGCGAAAACAAGTTCAGGGCGCGTAACCGTCGATTGTAGCCCATATGCCTAACGGAAGGGATCAACTTTGTGGCCCTCGCCTGCACTCGCTCCAGCCTCTCAATATCTTTCCTGAGGGTGGGCGACCAGAACTGCACAGCATACTCCAGGTACGGCCGACAAGGGAATTGTACAGTGAGAGCACAATCTCCTTGTTCCGAAACTGAAATTGCCTCCTGATATAACCCAATAGTTTCTGGGCTTTCTTTTCCATCTCTACACACTGTTTCGTAAACTTAAGGTCGCTGCTAATTAGCACACCCAAGTCCTTTTCTAAATCAGTCACCTCGATATTACTGCCCAACATCGAGTAGTCCGACTTGGGATTGGCGTAGCCAATGTGCATCACTTTGCATTTACCCAAGTTAAACGGCATTTGCCATTTTTCGGACCACTCTCCTATCCTACCTAGGTCCGCACGCAGTTCCTCGATCGCTTCGGGCGTCCCAACATTGGCCCCAAGCTTGGTGTCATCAGCGAATTTGGCGATCCGACTGACGATGCCACCGTCGATATCATTTATGTAAATGGTAAACAACAGTGGCCCCAAAACGGAACCCTGAGGAACCCCACTAGTGACCGAGGCCCAACCCGAACTAGCCCCTTTAATTACCACCCTCTGCCGCCTATTCCTTAGCCAGTTTTCAATCCACCTACCTATTTCCCCCACCGATACCCAGCGCGCGCACTTTCGCCATTAGCCGGCGGTGAGGTACCTTATCAAAGGCTTTCTGAAAGTCGAGATAAAGTATATCAATCGCCCTACTCTTATCGTACTCACTCAACATGACGTGGAAAAACTCGAGCAAGTTGGTGAGACACGACCTATGCCGTCTAAACCCATGTTGGGAGTCCCCAAGCAGCTTGTAGGAATCCAAATGGTCAACGATTCTATCAGCTATTATCCTTTCTAATAATTTACCTACAACTGAAGTGAGACTAATAGGACGATAGTTCCCTGGACTTTCGTGATCCCCTTTCTTAAAGATAGGGGTCACGTTGGCCTCTCTCCAGTCACCAGGCACCTGGCCCATCTCCAACGATTTGTTGAAGACTGTAGCCAGGTGGGGAGCCACCTGGTCGCGCACTTCTCGCAAAACACTGGGGAGAAACTGGTCTGGCCCAGGAGCCTTAAACGCGCTCAGTTTGTCTATTCTATGAGCAACGACTGTCGCGGTACATCTAACACTATCCAGGTCAGCACCTTCGTGCCTCACAGCTGGCTCGGGGATGACGCGGGAGAGAGAGAGAGAGAGAGAGAGAGAGAGAGAGAGAGAGAGAGAGAGAGAGAGAGAGAGAGAGAGAGAGAGAGAGAGGAGAGAGAGAGAGAGAGAGAGAGAGAGATTGTGTATTTACCAACTACCTCTTTTTAGAAAAATTGCCTCTTTTTAGAAAAATTGCCTCTTTTAATAAGTATTTTATTGATTTTCGCTCGAAAAGCGATTCATATTGTTTGAATGGTTTATAAGATACAGTAGTTGTGACCTGGCTGATACTGTTCTCAGATGGGTCTAATATTTTCACTTGTGCTGACCCCTTTTCTATTGATTTAACACCTCTTTGCAGGAACTGTGCGGCAGGAGGCCGTTGTGAACTCGATGAAACACGCTTGGAGGGGATACAAAAGGTTCGCTTGGGGACACGACCACCTCCTTCCCCTCACCCGGGTTGGAAACGACTGGTTGCACCTCGGACTCACAATAGTGGATGCTCTTGATACGCTTTGGATTATGGAGCTCAAAGAAGGTATTGTTGACACTTTCTGGAGAGTTTAATAGCTTGCTTAACCTCACAGTCGAGCTGATTATGAGAACTGTAAAGCGAAAGAGTTGACCACTTTGTCATTACCATAGTTCGATAGGCATTCTCTCCCTATGCACGCATAAGATTCAAGCTTTTGTCTCATGGAGCTTTATTTTAGTTGTTTTATGGAATAATATTTGATCTTGTGCGGGTTTGGGTTAAGATTAAGCTTGCCTGATTTAGGTTAGATGAGAATTGTTAGGTTAAGTGTAGTGTGACTATGTTTGGAAATCTTCTTTTGTGCAGGTACAAATTAAGTGATATTTTATTTTATTTACACGTTCGATTACATGTTCGATGCAATTCGAATTCGTCACTTTCAGAGAATCTGAATACGTATGTAGTACCAAGTGCAAGGACAAGGAAACTATGATTTAGGTAATTCTCTCTCTCTCTCTCTCAACAATTTTAACAACAGACAAATTTAGATAATAATAATAATAATAATATAAACAAGTTTTAGAAAATGTTGAATAGCGAGTGAAAATTCTCGTTAAAAGTTGGAGAGTTTTTGGCATCGATGGAACGGGCGTTAAATGTTACTTGGAAAGACGAGCCTACGAAGAATAGGCGTCAAGTGTTCCGTAAAAAATACGAGCCTTTGTTAACTTCGAGGCGTAAAGACGACAAAGATCGGCGAGAGTAGTCGAGGCTCGGAGGAAAGTTGACTCGACGAGATGCGGTTGAAGCTTGGAGAGAAGCTGAACTCTTGTTGATACGACGGAGATCGATGAGTGACCGAGAGTGAAGGCATGCGGGAGGGGCTTCTATTATCCTCGTAATAGTGCGTGAAAACGTGAGGCTAGCCACTGACGAAAGACCTCTAAATGTTCGTGTAACAGACGAAAGTGTGAAGTACTACTTTACCGTCCGTATCGAGCGAAGATTTCTCTGAGAACTGTTTTTCCAGCCGTCACGATTTTTACTTTGTTCAATGTATTTTGGGGTGCCCAAAGAGCATTCATCGGTGAGGCCCAGTCAGTGTTGGTTCGTTGGTTGTTCACAGATCTGGTTTTGAACAAAAAAGAAAGGTTTCTAATATTTATATTTGGTTGTTAGAAATGGGAGTGTACCTGAAGACTGAAAGAAAGCAATAATTGTTCCTTTGTACGAAATGAAAGGTGAAATGAAAGAATTATAGAAACACAAGTCTGTTGAGTGTAGTTGGGAAGGTGTATGGTAGGGTAGTGACAGAAAGAGTTCGTGATATTACAGAATATTTGGTGAGTGGTGAGCAAGGAGAGTTCCGAGGGGAACAGGCTGTGAGAAGTGTTTGCAGTGAGGCGTGATTCAGAAAGCATGAGAAATTGATTGAAGGTATACTGTACAATGTACATGGCATTTATCGATCTTAAAAAAGCGTATGATAAAGTAGAAAAGCATTGTGGTAGGTCTTGAGTACACTATGTGGTTGGTGGTAGACTCATGACTGTGGTGAGGAGTTTGTGATAAACTAGTGGTGTGTGAGAGTAATGAAGAATTGAGCGAATGGTTTGTAAGTGTTGGTGTGCGTCAAGGGTGTGTGATGTTTTGTGGCTGTTCAGTTTATGTATGCAGAAATCGAAATGGGTTTGCTGTGTGATGGGATTAGATGGGGTCTCGCGAATCTGTTTGGTGCAGGTAATGCTGTGCCATTTGCCCAGAGGGAGTGTGATATGTAAGAGTCTGGTGAGTTTTCTGATGGTGTGTGAGAGAAAATTTGTTGAAAACGAGTTATTGATTGTGGAGAGAGAGCGAGTGAAATTCGGACTGTCATGTGAAAGTGAGTGGTGAAGAGGTAGTAGTAACGTCTTTAAGTATTTGGGATGTGTACTGATCAAAGGAAGTACGAAAGCGGATGAAGTTAATAGTAGAATTAATCAAGTAAGAAAGGTGGCAGGTGCGTTGAAAGCGCTTGTAAGCAATCGGGAGATGGGCGGAAATGATGTGAGATGTTTACATGGTGTGTTAGTACTGGGGTGAAACGTAGGATGGCATGAAAAAGGGAATTAAAGAGTAAGATCAGTTGAGATGGATAATCTGAGGAGTATGTTGGCGGGCGTCGGACTGACAGAGTTAGAAATCGTGTGGTTCTGGAAAGATGTGTTCCGAAGTCAGTGAAAATGAAAATTGAGGAAAATGTGCTAAGATGATTTGGGGACATGAAGGAATGGAAGATGACAGAATTGTGGGAAGAGTGTCTGCGACTATAGAAGGAGGAGAGAAAGTCGGAGAAGATGAATAGACATGGTGAATGACTTCGTGAGTAACTGTGGACCTGATCTGGGTCGTGCACGAAAGGTGGCTGGAAGTAGGATGGAATGGAAGACGTTTGAAGTACGTAAATAGGAACTCTCTCTATTCTTGACATCTGGAAGCGCCATCATGCGTATTGAAGGGCAGCTTAGGTGTGAAATTTAGCCATGTAGTGGGGGATGGGGTTATTTGATCCAAAAAGATGCGTGTGTGAAGGAATGTGTGCGCTTTAGTCCCTACCTCTTCTCTTCTTTCCCTGTGCTTTGTCCTGAGCTATAGGGCGCGTCCCTCTGTGGCCAATGTGGGAATGCATCTTCCTTCGATGTAAGGGCTCTCTCTTCCTTCGTGAACCATTGGACCCATCTGGGGACCCGGCTGATCTCCTGCTTATGTTTTTTTCTCCTCCTTTCCCCCAATCCTTCTGGCTTTTTTTTTCGCATTTGGCTTTGTTTTGGACCTTGACTTGACACTTTCCTTGGACTTTGGGTGAGGGAGATGGTTGTCCTTCACCCTTGTCGCTCTTAAACCAAACCCAAGCCCTCTCCCTGCCATCTTTCACCGCGCGTTGAATGAGTGGCCGCCTTTTAGGCACGGGGACTGGGTATGGGTGTATCTTCCCTGCGTGACATCTATTGGCGGTGGGACCGAGTGTGCCCACGATTCGCCTTTCCCTCATTGGAGTCGGTGGTGGCTGGATGCGCGCGGGGAATGAAGCTTCCTTTTTGTTAGCTATGGCTTCTTCTCGGCTTATGACTTTGCTTCTAATTCTCGGACTACTACTACTATTAGCACTCGAGTGGTGGGCAATCAGGCCTTCGAGTCCTCTAGCGCTGGAAGACCGCATCCTGATGGGGTTGACCCCCCTCGGGCTGCGGAACACTCGCGTCCCCCTCGCTCAAAGACTTCTCGTATGTCTTATTTCCGCAAGTCTTTTGACCCCTTCGTAGGGGCTGACGACTCTGACCCTGATTAACCTCGGTTTCTTGTCCTCAGTTCTTCCGCCTCTCCCCCTTTTCACAGCTGGATGTTTTTGAGATCTACGAGGACTTCACCTCCCGTTAGCTCTCTTGTGGTGGAAGTCTCCTCCAGAGCCCAACACCAGAAGGTTTCGTCCCTCTCGACCCTGGCTTCAGCTCCCCTGGATTGTCTCCCCCACTCTTCTTTTAATACTTGTACGGGAGTAGTGCATGCTTACCGCCTTTTGGAATACTCAGTCGGATTTTCTCACCCGCCTCTCCTCTCAAAAGGTGAACCGTGTTTACCGCCCCCCCCCCCCCCTGTATGGTTCAGGGGGCAAGGATTCCATCTCCCTTATTGATCCTGACTTTTGCTTGTTCCCAGTTACCCGGGAAAATTAGGGCCGGTTATCTTCAATTTCCGGTCCGCCGTTATACCTCCAGACCACGCCGATGTGTTACTTGCCAGAGGTTCAGACACGTCAGTAAGACATGTCGAAGTTCCCCTGGCATTTGTGTCAACTGCGCGTCCCCAACACATGGTTCCTCCTGTTCGAATTCTCCCCGCTGCGCCAACTGTGGAGAAGACCACGCCGCCGCTTCCTCTCCCTGTCTGACTTTAACCTATTCGAGCGTGAAGTCCTGTCGGTCCGGGAATCTGACAATGTCAGCTTTCATGAAGCGAGGGCCCGCGTTAGGTCCCGATTCGCACGACCAGGCCTTACCTTTGCTCAAACACTGCGCTCTTCCCGCCCGACTACCTCTCGTTCGCCCCGGACTTCGACCACCTCCGTACCGTCCTCTTCCACACCCTATCATTCTAGGCCTGATCAGGCCTCACCCACCTGTCCCCCTATCCCGTCCTCTACCTTCTCGTCGTCTCCACCCCCTGTGTTCACTATTCCTCCAGCCCGTCCCCCCAGAACTTCCAATTCCACTGTCCCCATCTGCTCCGCCTCAGTAGCAACTAACCCGCTTACTCACCCTCCTGAAACCATTGCTGACATTTCAGCACATAGAGCGAAAACCGCCCCCTCTTCTGGACTCTCCTCCCCTCCGCGCTCTTCCGTTAAACAACCCATCGCCAACCACCCCCGGCGTTTGGATCCCTCTGCCAAGCTTCCCTGCTCAGGCACCCCATCTCCTCGTCCTCTTGCTCCCTCTTCCACCAATTCTCTTCCTCCTACCCTCGTATTCCTTTCGTTTTTCCGGCTCCTCTGAGTTCCCCTGTTTCCCTTCGCGACCGTCCCCTTCCCTCCTCTATTCCTGATGGTGGTCATGCGGCCTCTGAAATTCAAATTCAAGCCGAATCTACCCTCCCCCTCCTTCTCCACCGTCCCGCTCCCTCGTTAACCTCCCGATGCCCTTGGCATCTTCACCTCCACCCCGAAAACCAGATTCACCCCGTCCCACTTTGAATACCCCCTTCTCCGCCCCGCTCCCTCCTTGACCTCCCGATCCCCCCGGCATATTCTCCTCCGCCCCGCTCCCTCCTTGACCTCCCGATGCCCCCGGCATATTCTCCTCCACCCCCATCTCAGAAGTTAGATTCATCCCGCCCTGCTTCCTGCCCTCATTCTCGCATCCCCCCCCCCCCCCGAAAACTAAACCCTCCATCTCCTTTCATCCGTTCCTCAATCACCCCTTCTTCAACCCGACCCCCAGCTTCGTCTGCTCGTCCTTCTGGTCATGTCTCTAAATCTCGCCCGATTACGTCTCTCGCTCCCCCTGTATTCCGCTCTTGATGGCAGCTATCCTTCAATGGAATTGCCGAGGCCTTCTCCCTAATTTGGAGGACTTCCTCCTTATCCAGGATTTTCACCCAGTGTGCGTCTGCCTTCAGGAGACCCAACTTGGGGTTCGCCCCTTGCGCCCTCTCCGAAGGTTTTAGTCATATCTCCCCCACTCCGTCTGATGCAGCCTCCTTGGGGGCACAGCCGTTTTCATCCGTTCTGATCCCCTATCCAGGCAGTAGCGGCCCAGGTTTTCCTAGACCGTTTATATTCAGTTTGCTCTTTATATCTCCCCCCCGTCACAGGAACTTTCTGTTCACGATCTTTCCGCTCTTCTCCTGCAGCTTCCTCCCCCTTTCCTCCTTCTGGGAGACTTCAACGCGCGCCATCCTCTGTGGGGTGATACTGTCACCAATCAGCGGGATGGCGTTGTGGCCTCCCTTCTTTCAACTACTTCTGTCTGTCTTCTCAACACCGGCCAGCCCACAGCTTTTCACCTCCAGACCCATACATTTTCCTCCATAGATCTTTCGCTTACTTCTCCTTTCGCCTTCCTTGACTTCTCTTAGTGTCACTCCAGACCTTTACGGTAGTGATCATTTCCCCCGACTCCTCCGCTCTTTCTACCCGATGGTCCCTCGCTAAAGCTGACTGGCCTCTTTTCTACTCCGAAAGTCAAACCTCTGCAGCTTTGAGTACATTCTCGACTGTCGATGACCTGCCTCCACCTACCTCACAGATCATATCACCTGTGCCGCTCTGTCCTCTATTCCCAAATCTACATTTCCCCGCACTTCTGCCCCTTCGGTTTCGTGGTGGACCCCGTCATGCACTCTGGCTGTTCAGACTAAGAAGTCGGCCTTTCGCCGTTTTCAACGCAATCCAACCCTAGCAAATTCAATAGCCTTTAAACGTGCGCGAGCTAACTCTGCTTCCGGCCCTGACAGCATTCATTTCGGAATGCTTCGCCACGTACACCCTTCGGCTTATTTCTTTCTCCTCACATTCTACAACTGGATCTGGGTAGGGGGCACCTTCCCCTCCTGTTGGAGGGAAGCATTGATGCTCCCCTTTCCTAAACCTGGTAAGGACCCGACATCTCCCAATTACCGTCCAATAGCCCTCACTAACTGCCTCTCAAAACTTTTAGAGAAGATCGTTTCTCGGCGACTGATGTGGCACCTAAAACGCCACAATTTACTTTCCCCTGCACAGACCGGTTTTCGCAGTGGCCGTAGCACCACTGACATCTTAGTTCAGTTGAAAACTGCGGTCCGTGTGTCATTTCCAGAGCGACATCACCTTTATGCAGTCTTTTTTGATTTGGAAAAAGCGTATGACACCACCTGGCGGTGGTGGATCTGCCGAAAACTTTACCTTTTGGGCTTCCGAGGTTTTCTCCCTTCCTTCATCTCCAACTTTGTCTTCCCGTTCCTTTCGAGTTCAGGTGGGTACCTCCCTCTCTTCTGTGCATTCGCAGGAGGAGGGAGTGCCCCAGGGCAGCGTCGTCTGCTTCGCTTTGGCGATCGACGACGTGGTGACGGCTCTGCCCCCGGGGATTATGGCCACCCTGTATGTCGACGATCTTGCTATATGTTGCTCCGGCTCCCGACCTGCTTTCCTTAAACGTATCCTCCAGCGGGCCCTGGATTCGGTTTTCAAATGGGCCACAGACCACAAGTTTCAATTTTCCCCTTCGAAAACGGTGGCAATGCACTTTTGCCGACGTCACCGCTGCACTGCCGTTCCTTCTCTCTCTCTTTATGGATCACCAGTCCCCATTGTACCATTGTACCCGAAACTAGACTTCTGGGTCTCCTCCTGATTCCCGCCTCTCCTGGATTCCCCACTTCAAGTCTCTGAAGGCCTTATGCCTTCAGACTTGTACTCTTCTTAAGTTCCTCTCTCATACAGACTGGGGTACTGACCGCCATACTCTTTGGCGGCTCTACCACTCCCTGGTCCAAAGTAAGTTGGATTATGGATGTCAGGCCTATTCCTTCGCTCCTGTCTCCTCTCTGCGCATGCTGGACCCGATTTGCTTCTTGGGTGTACGCATCAGCACTGGCGCATTCTGATTCTCTCCAATCGTTAGCCTGTATGCGGAGAGGTCATCTCCCGTTGGATGCCCATCGTACCTTGGAGAGTTTGGCAGGGTTCGTGTTCGGCAGTTTTCTCCCACTCCGGTCTTCCAATCCCTCTTCGGCCCTTCCACTGTGGCATGCTTTGACCGTCATCCCCACTTGATCCGACCGTTTCGTCTCCTAATGACCCCCGTCTTGTCTTCTCTCGGGGTGGAGGGGCGAGTGCTCTCCTCTCCCCTTCTCCAACTACCCCCCGTCGACCATTTCTACCCTCCGTATCTGCTCCCTCATTTTTACTGTACCAAAGTCCCAGTCCCACCTATCCGCCCTTCGAAAACTATTCCTATCCCATTCCTCTTCCCATGCCAACTCTATCCCAGTGTTCACTGATGGCTCTCGCTTTCCATTGGGAGTGGGCTGTGCGGCCGTCTTCCCATCAGAAATTAAATTACTATCCCTCCCCCCAGCGGCATCCATCTTTGCAACGGAACTATCGGCTATTCTTTTGGCCTTTCAGTTTCTTTCTCAGCTTCCTCCAACATCGTTTATTATTTATTCTGACTCCCGTAGCGCTCTTGAGGCCCTGCCCTCTCTTGTCTCTCCGCACCCACTGGTGCGACAGATCCAGGACTGGCTGGTCCTTCTTTCATCACGCCATAAGGTAGTCGCCTTTTGTTGGGTACTTTCCCACGTTGATGTTCCGGGCAACGAACGCGCGGACGCCGCGGCGAGAGAGGTGTCCTCCCTGCCTTTCGACTCTAACACGCCTCTCCCAGCGTCGGACTTTACGAGGGTTTTCCGGGAAGCACTCCTTCGGCGGTGGCAGCACCAGTGGGATGTGTCCGGGAATTCCTTGAGAGCGTTGAAGCCCACGATTCGACGGTGGCCTTCCTTCTGTCAGCGTGACCGACGGTTGGAGACCGCTCTGATGCGCCAACGTATTGGTCATACTCTTCTCACCCATGGGCATTTTATGACGGGAGACGTTGCCCCCTCCTGCCCATGCGGTATCCCTCTGTGTTTCACATTTGCTTTTGGTTTGCCCTGCCTTTGCCGTTGCTCGTTCCCAGTTCCTCCCGTTTTGCCCTTCAAGCTTCACTCTTACTCTATTGTTGGGTGACTCCACGCCTGTACCAAAGGACACGCTTTTCTCTCTCCTCCGTCAAACTGGCCTTCTACTGTTTAATATGACTTGGGTGTAATTTCTTCCTCCCTTTGCTGTTCATAGTGTCTTTACTTTTCTCTCTCGTGACTTTTCTTTAACCGTTACTCCTTCAAAGTCCTCCTTACCCCATCTCCTTGTGCTCTCTCTTTACTTTAGTTTCTGCATGATATGACCTTAGCAGTTGAAGCGCCGGTGAAGCACTGCTATTTAGTCATTCATTCATTCTTCTCTTCTTCACTCTCTTCTGGTTTTCGCAGCATCGGAGCTATTTCTGCCTTCTCACCCAAATCCATTATGAAACGAGATTGTGTTAATGTATATTTGTATTACTAAGAATGATGATTCACGACTACTTAGCCATCAGTTTTGTCCAATAAAAACTATTTAAAGCAGCGGTTCTCAAACTTTTTCTTCTTCTGTACCCCTTGAATTATTCTTTCACGGGATTTTCTGGATTTTCGAGAGAGATAGACGATTTTCACTTTCTTTACGACCGTGTGACTTGTGGCCGTTGTTAATTGTATATAAAATTAAAAGGGTTATATTTTCAGGACCCCTTCGCGTACCCCAGTTTGAGAACCACTGATTTAAAGGACTGAGATGGTCATTGAGGATTTCAAATATTTGCATGACAACATTTGAGACTCTGTACGGTTAGTTTGGATCAAACCTCCGTATTTTAACTCACCTTTTTTCTTGCTCCTCTACATTTTTATTCTTTTATAGACCTGGTGATGCCCAACAGTTGGTAATTGGCCGAAACGTTGCCCTCAATTTTTTGTTTTCGCTTTCTTTTTAGTGGTGTTTGGGTGTTTGGTAATTCCGTGGTTAAGATGGCGGACTCCGACCGGTGTGGCGCTGGTTCGCTCCCGGTCGCTGGCATTGGGTGGAGTTGAGTTGGCCGCTTACTCTGTTTCTGCTCTGGCTTATGTGACCCTCGGGGCGCATTCACCCCAACGCTGTTGGGAATGAGCTGCTTGGATTTTACTTTTTTAGTTGTTTTTTTTAACACGTTACTTGAGACACGGTTTTTAACGTATTTTTAACCTGATTGTTTGCGTATTACTTACAAGAGGGCGACGCACTTCCTTAAAAATTTCGAATGGAGTTGGGTGTGTTTCGGATAAATCTACTTCGTGCATCATGGTCATCATCATGCCCTCGCTTGATATTATTATTATAAACTTCATTAACGTGTTACTGTTAATACAATCTTCAGTTAAAAGTTAGTCCGCAATAGCCGCAAATACTGCCGCCATTTGAGGTACATTCGTGTTTGCTTATAAATAATTTTCGCTATATTAATTTAATGTACTGTCCGATCCTTGTTTAAATTTATTCACTTTTCACGGTTTATATTGAATTCCCTTTTCTCTTTCAGAATTCGAAGAAGCGAGGGATTGGGTGGGTAAAGAGCTTGACTTCAACATGAACAAAGACGTAAATTTGTTCGAAACCACGATCAGGGTGTTAGGAGGGTTGCTTTCCGCGTACCACTTGTCCAAGGACCAGATGTTCTTAAATAAAGCGGTGAGTACTGTAGGAGTGCTGTTAAAACACAACCTATAATTATGTCAACCGAATTGGGACTGCGGGAATATTGTCTTGATTCACGGGCTGAGAAAATTTTTTGCTCGAATTTTGGGGTATAAAATGTTACTCTCTCGTGTTTTGTTAGTAAAGGGATATTAATTTAGACATTACATTTAATTACCATTCATAATCCCAGTTCTGCTTCTAGCCGTTGATTGGTCGGAGAATTGGCAGATGTAATGCCAATAAATGTAAGGCAATGCGCATTGGTTCTCAAAATAGCGAGTTTAGTTACTGTAATGCGGTAAAGACCGTATTTCAATAACGTAGGAGAAAGATTTAGGTTATCGTTACGAAAAACTTGGAAGTTTTCAAAGCAATTTGCCAAAGCCAGTAAAAAGCTAATGAAATGTTGGGTTTTATATCGCGAAATTTCGAGTACAAATCTAAAGACGTATTATTTTTATACAAGTCCTTATTTCGACCACATTAGGCTGGTCGCGCACAGGATCGTCTTGCTACTCACGACTGACGACTTCTTGGGGATCGCGTCGCGGTCGCTGCAGTGTGCGAGGCTCCCATTCTGTTAATGTAAAATCACACGCGACTTAGTCGTCAGTCGCGAGACGATCCTGTTTGCGGCCGGCCTTAGAATACGCCATACAGTTGTAATCACCGTATATGAGGAAAGATATAGAAACACTTGAAAGAATTCGAAGATCGACCAAACTTAGCCTTAACTTCCAAATAAAAGCTACGAACAAATATTAGTGGAACTTAATATGTATTCATTGGAAAAGAGAAGGCGGAGGAACCAATTTATTGAAGTTTTTAAGATGTTTAAATAGATTTGATAATGTAAATTTGGATCACCTTTTCAAATTAGATAATGAGAACGTAACCAGGAATAATGGCTTTAAAGTTAAAGGTAGGTTTAATATCGCTGTAGCACAAAACATTTTTCATTATAATATCAGTCATTTTTGGAATAGTCTTCCGCCATTAAGAAATTGCTGTAGGTAAATTAATTGTAAATTACTGTCCATACATAAATTAGGTAAATTACTGTACGTACACACAATATGCAATAGTAATTATTGAGCTTAGCTTTTTACTATTAGCAAAGTACCTATTTATTTTAGCAGTAAGAAATAATTAAAGTATATATGAGGCGCTCGGGTGAATAGAGGCGAATTAACCAAAATTGTATTTTGGTTGATTCACCTCTATTCGCCCGAACGCCTCGTATCTCCAACAGTAAACTATGATCCTGAAATATATATATATATATATATATATATATATATATATATATATATATGAAAACAAAGTGGTGGTTGTTGTTTGTACATTATTTGATGACTTTTAGGTTATATTTTACATAAAAATTGCTTTTGAGAAACGCTAAAAAATTATTTAGAAAAGACGAACAAAATAATGTAAAAACCACGTATTTATATCTAATTGTAACACTTGTTTTCCACAATTAAAAATCCGGAATAAGGTAATGAGGTAAAACGTCATACCTCATTAAAAAGATTGAAACGGAAGATAAATCCTGAGTCCAGGAGCATTTTAAAAATGGCGTCTCGAGCAGTTAACCATGCTTTACTGTACCTTTTACAATTATAACATGATTTCTTTCCCAATTTTTGTGAAAGACATTCTGATCTTAAGATTAATAAAACGTTTAACCAAATTTTAGTTGTTTTTTAATGCGTGTGACGTTGTTACGGCAGTGTAAGAACAAAGCCTGCTTACGTTTTTGCCTAACTGCTCTGTTGTGTATTACATGTCTCAAAGTTGGATCAGATTTTGTAAAGAATATAACATATTTTGACACTAAATAATGTTTGGAGTTGTTTAACCGCCTTCGTAACTGCAAATATCATATGACGGAGGGTACCTACAGCTATACGCGGGATCCAACCCACCTGAACGCGAAGGACAGTGGTCACCCATCCAACTACTGGACAGACCCAACGTCGCTTAATCTTACTGATCTAACGGGAAGCGGCTTTGCAACGTAGACACGACGTAGCTGTATACGACAATGGTTAGATTGAAGTAAACTATGTATTTTACAGTCTTCAAATCGAATGTTTTGTAGGTTGTTTTCTCAAAGTTCGATAAAAAAGGTTGTTGGGAAGCGTAGATTGGTCGTAGGCATAGACAGGATAAACATTCGCGATAATTGAGTTTTAAAACCAGAGGTGATTCCGTTCATCTAACTAAAATTATTCTAACCTACACCGACTCGTTTTAGGTTAACCTTGGAGACAGGCTATTGGGAGCTTTTGATAGCCAATCTGGGGTTCCTTTCTCCGATGTAAATTTGGCTACGGGGCAACCTTCAAAGCCAAAATGGGGACCAGATTCGTCCACGTCAGAGGTGACTACGATACAGCTGGAGTTCAGAGACCTTTCAAAAATTACGGGGAATCCTAAATATGCGGTAAGTGTACATTAAGTTTGGACTTAAGACGAGTAATGCCGTTTTTTTTGGAAAACGTAAGTTTATTTAATAATGTCTTAATAATGTATTCGCCCTAGATAGCAAATGTAAGGGTGGAATGGGAGACTTTTGTCTCCATCTTTCACTTAACTGAAGCTTCATTGATAGGTTGCGCTTAATGTTACTTGTCGAATTGGGGACTTAAATTAAAGCCTATACATATACGTTCGTACAGAACTGTTGGTTTATTGTAATAAAAGGATCGCTGCTGAGGATGTACATGTGCAGTTATTATTAACCTAGAGTGGGTTCAGTAAGTTGGACAAATTTTTTAGAGTAGATAAAGAGCATTTGAAAATAATTTAAAATGTTAAGAAATTACTACGGTACGAGTACACTGTGATCATAGATCTTTTTAGCTGGTGCCATCTGGTGTCTGATACATATTTACTTAAAACCTAGTCTGTCATGGTTGAAATTAGTATAACAGTTAACTCGGGAAATGTAGGGAGCGAAGCGAGGGATTCAATGATTGCGTCGACCTTCTTTGCCCAGTTCTGTTTTAGACGGTTTTGTAGCGCTACATCGTAATGAATTAAGAGGGAATAAGATTGTTACAAATTCATCAAAATTTAGGCTTTAATATTGTTTACATTTTTCAGGATAAAGTAAATTACGTGATTGAGCATATTCATAAGTTAAAGAAATTGGACGGTTTGGTGCCGATTTTCATCAACGCACAGACGGGCGAATTCAGACCTCATTCCACAATCACCTTGGGCGCGAGAGGCGACTCGTATTATGAATACTTACTCAAGCAGTGGATACAGATGGGGAAAACGGAAGATAAGTAAGTAACTTGCGGTAAAATTGGAGTTGGACGATGAGGTTAATACCCATCTTGCGTAATTATCTTAATGTATTAATTTACCTCGCACAGTTTTGATGTTTGGTCCATTTTAATAAAAATGTTGTGCCTCGGCGGTGGTGTGGTTAGCATCGCTTACTACGAATCCATCGGCCCCGGGATTGAGACCCGGTGACGGCAGATGGCGCGCACCAAAACTCAGGTTCATCTTTCCACACAATAAAAATTGGTTGGTAGATAAATGAGTACCCTGGGTTGCCTGGGCGAGGACTTTGTAATTTCTGACCGCCCGTAGTGGTGCGTGGTTCGGATTCCACGTTAAACTGTGTAGGTCTAAGGTGGAATGACAAGCTTGACTTCCGTTAAAATGAACAATTCGGACGAAAGCAAAACCAAAGTTAGTAGTATATACCATAGTTCAAGTTGGACCAACTTTTTCACCGATGTGGGTCGGATGCCCAGGAGGTTTAGGGCATCTAGACTAGATTAGATTGCGGGTAATTTAGCCCTTGAGGCATTAATAGAGTTAACAAGTGATAAAATTAAGTTCCTGAGAGAACACCAGTTTATTATAGTTAGAACTGTACACAATATGCTGTCAAACGTGGTGTAGTTTCACTCCTAAGAAACTACCCCCCAAGTAGGGTCACAAGCTGTCCAGAGTGCAGACCCTCA
Organism: Bathynomus jamesi; assembly: GCA_023014485.1. NCBI lineage: Eukaryota > Metazoa > Arthropoda > Malacostraca > Isopoda > Cirolanidae > Bathynomus > Bathynomus jamesi. The sequence continues at coordinate 65,185 of JAJOZX010004837.1, read as the reverse complement.
ACTTAGTGTCTTCTGCTACAGCAACAATTAGAGAGCGAGTTTCAGCAACATGCAGGGCTAATAACTGTACAAGACTTATTCAGGAGCCCGGATAGGTTAGCCGTGTAAGACGAATCCTGTTCGACAACTGCGCATATTTAGTTAAAGGATTACTTTGCATTAAAAAGACAAGGTTCGGTAAAAGTAACACCCATCTCCCATATCTCCCAAAGAAGTTGAGGGTAGGCGCCCGAGCGTGGACTACTTTAGTCAGAGTCAATTAAATGGAGGTGGCCGGCCAGCCCCTTCGTCGTGATGCAAGATACAGTTAAAAGACAACCGCCCAGCTCTAGACATCACTGGGATTTGAACCCACGATTCAGCGGAGTCTCAACGTTGCTGGGAGGCGCCCTAGTCGATCGAGCCACGAGACTCAGAAAGACTCTATTTACTTCAGAAATGAATACATGCTTAACTTTTAATTGGTTTTCTTTATGGTTTAATATTTGCTTAAATTCCACCAACTTTTCGCGTATCTCGAACAGATTGAAGGATGATTACAAAGAGGCCATTTCGGGAATGGAGTTTCATTTGGCGAGGAGAACTCACCCGAGTAATTTGCTTTTCTTTGCCGAGTTGCACGGCACAAGTCGAAGTCTCTTCAACAAAATGGACGAATTGACTTGTTACCTACCGGGCACTTTGGTCTTGGGCGTACATAACGGTATGCCTCCGCATCACTTGGACCTCGCTAAAGAACTTATGTACACCTGCGCTCTCACCTGGCTTAAACAACCAACCAAATTAGCGGCAGAAATCAGTTATTTTAATGTGGCGGTAAGAGTTATTTTCACTTGAGAATCTAAGTTTAGTAATTGAAGTTATTGTTATGGATGGAATTTAGCCATATTAATATTAAAGTACAGTCTAATTATTACGTCATGATACACACGCGACCATTATTTTCATGATTTGTTTCATTCGCTTTGGATGATGACGTTACAGCCCGTATCAGTGCATAGTGCTTTGAATTCTCCATCTTCGTTCATTGTCTGTTCAGATGAGCTAACACTAGTTAATGGTTCAGTGGGCTACGTCGTGGCCAGTGCGTAACACCGCTTCCTGGAGATTAGCGAAGTTAAGCGACATTGGGTTTGGGTAGTAGTTGCATGGGAGACCGTCCTCCGCGCCCAGATTATGTAGCAACCCGTGGTTCGGATCCCACGTAAATCTGTAGGTCCCCTCCATCATATGACCTTATACGTTCTGAAGGAGGTTAAACAACCCCATCATTAACATTTTTTACTGATTCAGTGAACTTGAGGAAATTTATTTTTGTTGTATTAGGACCATTGTTTTGTGCTGGTTTCATGACATCCGACTTCTCTAATGATCTGGGTCACATTCGACAAGTTTCGCTATTATGTCAAGTGAAGGATTTGTTAAAACGATTCAGTGAATATAAATTAACTATTTAGCTTATAGGGAGTCCGGAAAGTCGCTACCCGATGAAAAATACATTGAAACTCGTAACCGATGAAGAATGCATTTTATTTCTGGAGCCATATCATGACTGTCCCCCCATTCAGTTCAAAGCACGTTGATGTAATTAACTAATTTGATGTAATTTCCTTTGGGTAGCGACTTTTAGAATGTAATAATATAATTAGTGGAAGAGAGGAATTTAAAATTCTGAATGAAAATCACAGTTTTCGAGCTTCTCTCAGTCACGTAACTTTTTTACGTTTTAGAAACGTATAGAAACGTAGTCAATCATAATTGTTGTATCATTTGGATTGGCATTCTTACCTTGAAGGTACTCCACTTCGGTGAAGAATTTACTACCTTTTTCTTCATTCCCAGGAGTCGAGTGAAGATGATTTTTTTGTGAAGAATAACGACGCCCATTATCTTCTTCGACCGGAAACCATTGAGTCACTCTGGTATATGTATCACTTCACCGGAAATACTACTTACCAGGACTGGGGATGGGAAATGTTCCAAGTAAGTTTTAAAACCATACGCACCTGCTTATATTTAAACTCTTAATTCTCAGTTGACAATTATTAATTTAACTCCAGATGATTTAATGAAACTCAATAGGTAACCGAGGTTTGAGATAGTTAGTTTGCTGCTTCAGAAAAATGTATTTTGTGGCAAGAGTTTTATTCCTGAAAGATGAAGAGGGATAAAGAGTTGTATGAGTTGTGGCAGTTGTAGTATTCCTGAGAGATGAAGAGTGCTGGAGAGTTGTATGAATTCGTGCACGCAAATAGGATAAAGGAAGTAAATAGAATAAGTCATGCGCAAGAAATAAGAATAATAATGAGTCAGAAGGGCCAAAAACTGGCACAGTACTCGGGCCAGCTAATGACACCCACCGTTCTAATTCTTGTACAGTATTATAATTACCAGCATCACCGGGATTCGAACCCCTCGACCTTAGTGTCTTTACTTCGCTTAGAGGGAAAAGGTGTTACCCCACTTAGTTACGGACGCTGGCTATGCGCAAGTAAGGAATTAGACTGAACAGTTGTTCTTGTTTTAGGGATTAGATAAACTGATTTTTAGGGTAAGACACGACAGTTCATTTATTTTTAGGGTATAGAGAAGCATTGTAAAGTTGAAAACGGCTATACTTCTATCGGAAACGTGAAGAACGCCGAAGGAACGAAACCCAAGGACAAAATGGAGTCTTTTTTCCTTAGCGAAACCTTAAAGTATTTTTTTCTTTTATTTGCTGACGACCAAAGGATCGTCAACTTGGATAAGTATGTTGTTAATACCGAGGGCCATCCGTTACCTATATACAAAGATTAAATAATGATACTCATATAGGTATTTATTTTGTATAATAATTGTAGAAATATATAATATATATATATATATATATATATATACACACACACCAGTATATCCTGTTGTGTACATATAATTTATCTAGTCCCATATTTATATGATCTGCTTTTAAGTTTTTATAATAAATTATAAAATTTATGGTGAATATTATATTAGCAGTTTTAATTGCAATTCATAGAAAAATTCTTGCAATTTTTTAAGTGTTCATAATGTATATTTTATAATAAATTACGTTAGTTAAATTGTAGCGTTAGGTAAAATTAAGATGATGATAATTCTTGTTAGGAATTTTTAATTTTAAAATAATTTAGAATCCCCTTTCGAAATATTTAGAGTGAGTTTAAGATCTGTTTCTTTATTACATCATCATTTTTATAATGATATAATTTGTGAAATAAAATAACCTCTTAAGTTATTTATTTGTAAATTAAGAAAAGGACAAATAGTTTCCAATCAGTTCTCGCTCACCGAAACGCCCCAAACATTTAAATCTAGTCTCAATAGGCCTATAGGTTTAAAGGACCCCATTTATCTCGTTCAGAGATGATGATCGATAATATCATAATACAATAATAATTTTTTTTTTTCAATGATGTCACTTGTTGCAGATAATTTTTTTTTCTACATTATTAATGTTAAGGATTAGATTGTCTCATTCCATTTTAGTTGGGTTATATACTGTGATAAATAAAAATTTGTGCGTGTGTGTTCACTTACAGACTTGTAGACCGATTCCTGCGAATTTATTCAGTTTAAGTCGTTTACAGTGTGTGTGTGTGTGTGTGTGTCTGTGTCTGTGTGCGCGCGCGTTCGTGTGGTGTGTATGGTGCGTGCATGTTGAAATGAATCCAAACAAGTACGTCACGTAGGTAGTTTCGAAAACCACTTTATAAGGAGATGAAATGAGGCGCTCTGGACCACAAGCTGCCAAGAGCCAAGATTAAAAAATGGAGAAGAATGCAGTTAAAGTTTGTCAATTTACAAAATGCCATAACTTTTGAACCAATAACGATATTTGATTGATTTCTACCATACGTACAGGTCCACAATCCGTTCCCTGACTCTCACCCACGGGATAGAGGAAGGGTGGGGGAATATAGTGGTATAAATAACGTCATTCTGGCGCTTAGCAGGTTGTGGTCCGGAGCGCCTCAAATACATTCTGCATTTTGTCGTACGTTTTTTCACTTTGTTTCAACTTTGTTTTTCGAAATGTCCACTTGTTTAAAAGATATTTTAAAAATTCTACGTTAATCAAGTGTTTGAAGAGGATTGTTAGTGAAGAGTCTGAAACTTGTTCTTTCGAGTATTTTTTAAAATTTGCCATAAACCCATTGACTGTAAGACTTAGTTACTGAAACATGACGTATAGTAATCCTTATTTTACGGTATTTGAAAACACAACTGTAATGTTTTCCTTATTTGTATAGAGACGTTTAATATGATCGTCACCTTCACTCTCGCTTCGAAAATGACATTTATATATTTTCTCACCTGCGACACATTTTGGCATTAATTTTAAATTTACTTTTGGTCACCTATCCCTTCGTGTTGGTAAGAAATTGATAGCAAATATCCTACGAATTATATGAACAAAGTCGAATTTCATATCGACATTTGACCTTATTCGCATCGACTTCATTCCAATTCGACATTGTACAGGTTTATGTATTTTAGAACATAAACGAAAATTAGGAGTTTAGTATTTTAAGTATGGGCGCCTGGTAGCTTAGTGGTCACGATGGCGGACTCTTGAGCGGTATGTTCCTGGTTCGCTCCCGACCGCTGGCATCGGATGGAGTTGAGTTGGTCGTTTATTCTGTTTCTGCTCTGGCTCAGGTGACCTTTGGGGCACACTCCCCCCGACGTAATATGGAATTTTTTTTTTAAATATACTCAATTATACTTCAAACGAAAATGACTAACTCAGAGTAACATAATTTGACCTGACAACGTAAATTAAGTTGACCTGTCGACTTGTGTTTAGAATGTTTGGTGTCTAATTCATGTACTTCAACCTTGTTTCTCTACCCTCTTCCTACTAATATAATTTTAAATATCTGTAGGTGGAATGGGGATGGCAGTACACCCAAAGTAACACGTTTCTTGTGGAAATTGCTCGCTTCATTCCTAGAATAGAGATTAGTCGTTCGTTCAGTAAAACATTGCTTGGAAAGACGATATACTTTTACGGGCCAGAAATTATACGAATTTTATCAATACTTATTAACAGCTGAAATAGAGTATTAAAAATGTGATTTTATCACAGGACTCTCCCCGAGTGGACCGAAAGGTCTTTGAGGCTTCCTCTTGTCCTTGTAATTATGTTCCTCACTTATATTTTATTGACGTTATTCTTTCACAAATATCTCTGTAACCGTACTATTTTTCGTCATTTTATTATTATGCATTTATTTATTTAGTCATATTAACTTCTTTCTACGTAATAATCGATACTCACGTCTACTCATTTAATAATTTATACAATGATTTTGTCAGGATTATTGATAAGGATTAGGGATCTGGTTTCTCCGATTTCACCTTGAAACTGGTTTGGCAGAACTTCTGCTCCAACACTGCTTCTCAACTTTTTTCTGAGTAACGACACACTACAAGTAGAGTGTGTGTGTGTGTGTGTCTATATATATATATATATATATATATATTTTATACATGTAGGTGTGTTTAATCATCCGTTTATTAGGAACTTCGTTTTTAGTTTTGTTCTTCCTGTTCCCCGTTGCAGTGCTTCCTTGTGACTCTGTTTTCGTGTTTCGTACAGTAATTAGTGTTTTTGGGAGGTTGCCATCAAGTGCGGAGTAGTAGTTGAAACCCAAAATAGTTTTAAAACTCTGAGTTGAATCTTCAGTTTTTCTTGTATTTTTTAATTCTGTGTCGTCTAAAGAACCTTCCGAAACTTCTATTAGGCACCTTCGTCTCAGTCATTTGAGTTACTGTAACTTCGTGTTCATGTTCCGCCACTTGTATTAACCCATTCGCAGTCGAACTCTGCTTCAGTATTTGACCAGGATTCGGTTTGGTTTGGTATTTGTCATCCACTTCTACCCACATCTTTTCATCATACCTCTTTTCATCGCATTTCATCTGCGGTGAACTGTCAATCTTCTCTTTTATCCAACATCTTTTATCTGTCGTAGCCACGTCTTTTGAGGTATCTTTAAGTTCTTATTAGTACAAATATTTTATCGAATACATTGAACTACTTTTTTACCTCCGTTTTGCGTCTCGGTGTTGTCTTGTTTAGAGAGTTAGTGTGTCCAGGTAGGTAATTTATCGTTTATTTTCAGGGGCGTGTCCAAGGGGGGTCGCAGGGTGCGCGTGCCCCCACTATAAATTCCATAAAACTAATTTGACAATTGAATTGTCAATTCAATACTTATTGAAGTAAGTTTTTATTGCTCTTCAAATGTTTAAGTAAAAAAGTTTGTCAGAAAATGAGTGTGAACCTCATCCTCCAGGTACTTGGTTACATGCTCCAGGCTATGTCACCAGAACGCGTTTCTGAGTACTATATTTCCAAAAAAAAATTCCAGTCCGTGGGTGGACACACACTCCCGCACCCTTCGCCGTCTCGTCAACAACTATGCTGTTGGATTAAGCCCCCCTTTCCTCAATTTCTGTACACGTCCCTGATATTGACTACATCACCAGTGATTATTTTTTCCAGTTTAAGAAAACACTTTTTTGTAGTCTTGGCATTAAGAAATCCATGGCTTCTGTTTGCACTCACTCCTAACCCAACCTTATTCGTCATCGGAAATACCTAAACATTCTCAATAAAATCAGCATGGATGCTAAACATATACCTCATTGAAGGGCTGTGTTTTGCTTGAAACTCATCCCTGCACCTGGAGAAATGCAACATTCATTGTGGAAGAAGCGTACAAAATGAGCCCACCCACCGTTTTTCCACTCCTCCCTCCCCTCATTGACAGACCTCGTGTTTTTAGTCATTTTAGAACCAAACCTCGTACATTCAGCTGGTCAAACAGCCCAGCAAAGCTTAAAACTTAGGGTCAAATTAAATAAAATAAATAGTCCAATTTTGCAATTACTTATTTTATATTAAAATATTGAATAACAAAAATTATAAAATTATATTTATTTTATCAATGAAGTGTTATTCAATAAAAAAAGGTCCATGACTGATCGATAGATGTAAATAAAGTGTTACGGTACTACTTAGAGAACGAGAGCTGTAGCTTTATAATTAGGTAATTAATAATTAATTTAACAGATTAGTAATTTAAGTTAATAAATTTTCACATCCAAACCAAAGATAAATTATTTTGTAGTTTAGTTATTTTAGTGTAGTATGTATCGCATTCATTTGTACTTCTTAGTTTTTATGACTATGTATGAAGTCATTTGGATAAAAAAAGAAAAAATTAGGATCCTGTTTAATTTGAAACATTTAGAAGATTTTGTAATACTCTTATTCACTACGTGATTCTAGACTTTAGGTATATACTCGCATGATTTTGCTGAAGTCATTTGATTCCATTAGTGTGTGTGTGTGTGTGTGTGTGTGTGTGTGATAATTATGTTTTCGGTTCCTCAGTTTTAATGAATATTTTTAGTTCCTCTGCTTTGAATCAGAGTTAATGGTGGCACATTGTGAGGGTTGACTGCTCTCATCTGTCTTGGTTATAAAATGTATACAAGAAACTTTCCAACCCTTGAAGTGGCTTAAAACTCTGTGTTGAAAGTGTTATTTTTTAATGTTTTTGTTTTTAACTTTCAAAACGGTATACAATAGGTTTAAAAGATACTTTATATCTTTACTGTTAAGGTTCTGGTCCGTGTCTCCGATACTAACGCTGCCACCCCACCCCTTCTCTTTTGAAGGGCCTCTCTAAGCTCATCGTTTTCCCCTTGTGGACTCGCGGCAGTGTTCCGTATCACATTTCCTCATAGTTTGTCCTGCTTTTGTCGTTGCACGCTCCCGGCTCCGCTCTCTCTTTCCTTTTTGTTGAGCGACTCCACGCCTGTACCGAAGGATTCTCCTCTTCTTTCTCCGTCAGACTAGCCTCTTGCTCTCCATTTAGTTGGTCTCAGATATGACGACTTCTTCCCTTTGCTGTTCCTAGTACATTTTTTCGCGTGCCTTACGTTTTCGTTTTAGTTGTTCTCTCTCTCATCTTTCCCTCTCACCATTCCCTCACGTTTTCTCTCTAGTTTAGTTTCGGCGCGATATGACCCCAGTCAAAGCATCGGTGAAGCACTGCTATTCCTTCCTTCGTTCGAAGTTATACCTTAATTTAGCGCGAAGGACCCTCTGTTACTAGGCCCAAGGAAACGCCTCCGGTCTTCCTTGTAGGGGTATTAATTCGAATCCCACGTAAAGCTGTGGGTCTCCTCCGTCATATAATCTTAGATGCTGAAGAGGAGGTTAAACAGCCCGAAACTATTATTATTATTATTATTATTATCATCATCTCCATATATCCATCTCTTTCGCTCTCAGGTGCGTCTAAATCGTAGGATTTATTTGTACATATTGTATGAAGACAGTCTGTATCTTCATTTTCGTTCTCGATTCTTAATAAAGACTAATAGCATTAGTGAGAAGTACAGTATGAAATTGGATCATTTGTCTATAAACAACATGAATGATGATAAGAGATAAATGCGGGAAAATATTCTTTGAATAATATTCGTTATTCAGCTCTTTTTCAGTCAGTTATTCCAGGAACGTTTAGAGCCGAGTTCTGTTCTTTGGTTATGTTTGCGAGCAGTATGAAAGTTGCAATACGTGAAACAATCCTACTACTGATGGTGTAAATAATATCCACTTTCATTCCAGACTTTTATTCCAATTCCTTATTTCCTCTCTGTTTTGGCTGACTTTTTCTCTACGTAGAATGAGTATTGGTTAAGAACTGACTTTATAATTGATCTTATTTTTCATTCATATTGAATGAAAACTTACGCATTATTTAACTCGCAATTGATCATTGCTCAGTGACGAATTCTGAACTCGTTTTGAAACAACTTGCCAATTGTATGTAGAATCAATTTACAAAATAAAGTTTTAACATTAAGTTAAATAAGTGAAATTCTGAAAGGTGCTGGTTTTCTAATAGAGGAAAATAATGCAATATTGTTGGAAAGAGGAAGTGATGAATAAACCATTTTATTTTGTCTTTTTTTTACTTTACAAACCTTTTAAAATTATACGTTTATGAAATTCAAAACCCTTATGCTCCAGATTTGCTAATTAACGTTTAACTTCAATAATACTGCTTAAAACCAATGAACCAATCCGCACATTGCATATAGAAACTCGGAAACCATTATTACATGGAAACTGGACTTGTTCCACGAGTAATGGTTTATGGTACAGAATGGAAGTGGTTGCTTCGCAAGTAAAATAATTATACCATAATTCATTAACATTTACAAAGACCGTTTTTAAACCAGTCTTCGGTAAATACTTTGTACATATTATTATTATTAAGCACGAATCGGCGGTACATCGGCTCCAATTAAAAAAATATAATAATAATAAGGAACATTAACAGTGGGATGTTGGTACTAAGCAAATTTGGAAGGGTCATACTGGATTGCATTTGGCCCTTCGACCGTCCGTCCGTTACAATTTCGTGTCCGCGCCATAGTTTTTGAACCGCTCTCAATATAAATTGACGAAACTTCATCCATCCAAGTATCGTCACGACGATGTGTTGCGAGCAAGAATCAGGTCCGTATGTAAGAGGTCAAAGTCAAATCGGCGTTTTCGTGTCCGCCCCACGATTTTTGAACTGCTAACATAAATTGATGAACTTTATACACACAGGGTCATCACATGATGATGTGTTGCAACTAAGAATTAGGTCAAGGTCACAAACAGATGTCATCTGTAGTTTTTTCGTGTTCACACCCACAAACTTTGAACCATTCAGCAAATTGAAGAAACTTCATCCATGTAAGTATCGTCACAAGACGATGTATCGCAAGCAAGAATTAGTCCTTTGCATCAAAAACGCGCATACGGGCAGCCCAGCGTCTAAACCGCTAGGCTACCCAGCCCCCAGGGCACCCATTTGTCTACCAACCAATGTTTTTGTATGGAAGGATGAACAATTGGGTGAGCTGAGCGCCACCTGCTATCGCCGAGAATCGACCCTGGAGCCAGTGGACTCGTAGACAGTGACGCTAACCTCTACACTACCGAGGCTCCATTTAAAATATAACCAAATCTTAAAACTATAAATAATAATTGACAATGCTGTGTGTGGCTTAACAGTTTTCAAGTGCTGCTTATGATACTGTTAAAAGAAATTTGAAAGCCTACTTTGCCTTATTCCTCCCTGCTAACCCCCCGTTTTTAATACATTAAAGTACTTATACAAATCTGATGTCAGAAAACTCAATTCGTACCCCCTTTAGATATTTGTTGTACGATTATCAGAAGGTGACCTTGTGAATGATGTTAAAATGCATTTAAAACGGCAAGTTTCCCTGCCAGGCTTAAGTAGCCGAAAGGTAAAAATCGCTCTAGCTTGAAATTCCTTTTTTTTTTTTTTCAGTTTACAGTATTCCAACTCTTTTAAAGTGTTGCTTCATACTTTTTATGGTAATTATGTTGCAAATGACATGGCCTGAAGTTGAAATAAAAAATACATTTTTCTATTTTTCTAGTGTATTTTGGTGTGCTCTGTTCAAATATAACCTTCATTTCCTGTGCAAATGGAAAGCAATATGATTATTTGTACATTACTTCGGAGTCGTATTTCTTCATTTCTGGTCATGTGAATAGCAATATATTAACCAAAAATTATGAAAACTAACTAAACCTACCTAACCTAACTAAACTTAATTTAACCTAATTAAATCTAACTAAACCTAACGCTAACAAGGGGGCGGAGCCTTGACCCCGCTAATAACCTAAAGTTCGTTCCTGATATGACGAAATATGACTCCGAAATAATGTAAACAAATTCTTATTTCTTTACATTTGCACAGGAAATGAAGGTTATATTTGAACAAAGCACACCAAAATACAACCCGCACCCTTCGCACATCATCATCATACAAAACTGATCTGCTACGTTCGGACTGAAAGATGTGAACGGCGCATAGAAAATGACGTCATCACTATTTCCCTGTACAAATAGCACAAAAGTATACTCGTCGGACCAAAAATGAGTGTATTTATATATATATTATTAGTATCATAATTTTCACTATTAATATGCATTTGCACAAAAAATGAGTGACAAATTTGAATAAAGCGACTAAAACTACCTCATAAAAAGTTATTTTGATTTACAGGTCCGGCCCATGTCATTTAAAACATATTAACCCTTTTTATATACGAGTTAAAATAAAAGGAAAGAAAACTGTAAAAAATGTAATGATTGGGTTTTTCACCTCCGTAACATCTGAGGTTATACGACGGAGGGGAGCTACAGCTTCACGTGAGATGCGAACCACGGGTCGCTACGTAATCTGGACGAAGAGGACGGTGTCCCATCCAACTATTCTCCAGACCCAATGTCCCTTAACTTCGCTGATTGACGGGAAACGGTGTGACGATACCAAACGTAGCAGAATCTACCATGCTGAGCTTTAATTTATGAGACATCGTCCACACCAAACATGCAAGACGCCAACATATTTTGAACGAAAATGGAGTGTAATAATTATTTTAAGTATTAATTCCTGTTTCTCTGAGGAAATAAAACTAATACAGTTGTGGAGCAAATAATAAAAATAGAGAAAACGAGAAAACCGCCATTTTTAATTTTTAAATAACTTTATTTTTGAACATTTCCAACACGATACTGGCCTAGGCTAATTTACTCGTTCTCATTATCGCAGAAATATTGATTAAGGAAACGAGTTCCAAGCCTTAATCGCACGTCACTACTTATCGCTTAATTTGTAGCGGAAAATCACGCGATAATGTGAAAGAGGCCATATAGCTTGTTATGACGCGATAATTTGAGGCTTGAGCTTAACGTTTCCGCGATGATTATCGCTAAGTGAAATAAGTCCTATTTAAGAGCTATTTTCATATTCCTTTGGATCATACATAACTTCAGGCAGGGTTAGTAATGAAAAAAATAATGTAATATTATATATATATATATTATATATATATATATATATATATATATATATATATATATATATATATATATAATATATATATAGCAGACAGGATCCAGCTTTGGGCTCTAGGGTTTAAAGCAAGCCTAGTCCCACTACATTCAGAACCTCTATATAAGTAAAAGACTCGTTGCATTCACGTCGGATTGAATAAATCAAAGAAAAAGCGGTAACTATTGTATTTTTAGCAAAAAAAAAAAAAAAAAAAAAAAAAAAAAACCTCAACCGGGACATTGAGCGTCCACTTTTCAAGGCACGTAACATGTCCGTTTAATATACACAAACTCAGAATGGTCCCCTGAGAAACTTATATGTTAAACACAGACCGTGCATGGAACAAGGAACTCTTCTGGGAAAATTAAATCCACTATAGTCCGAATAAGTAATGGTAAATGACAAATACCATAGTTTTTCTTTTTCATGATGCTAGCCCGACGTGGGCAACGGGTCTCTCGCAAAGAAGTCCCATAAATATAGCTTCCCTCACCAGCTATCTGCAAAGCAGACAGGATCCAGCTTTGGGACATGGATCTAGGGTTTAAAGCAAGCCTAGTCCCACTACATTCAGAACCTCTATATAAGTAAAAGACTCGTTGCATTTATGGGCTCTTTGCGAGAGACCCGTTGCCCACGTCGGGCTAGCATCATGAAAAAGAAAAACTATGGTATTTGTCATTTACCATTACTTATTCGGACTATAGTGGATTTAATTTTCCCAGAAGAGTTCCTTGTTCCATGCACGGTCTGTGTTTAACAAACAACAAACATATATATATATATATATATATATATAATCAAGTCACTATCTATTTCGGAGACATTAGATGTTTTTTTAAAAAATGCTATGCTGGCATAAAGATATGTACTTCTGGTGCAAATTTGTGTATTTAAAAAAAGTTAATTAGTTTATTTCGAATTTTGTGTAATTTATAAATTTATCTTGACATGCTTGAACAATTCCTCGAACCTCAACTTCTTACAGATGGTATTCTTGACACAGTAGTTTTTCAGCAGGATGGAGCACCGTGCCATTATGCAATAATTGTACGTGATTATCTTGACAGACGCTTCCCCGGTCGCTGGATTGGTCGTGGAGGAACACAACCATGGGCAGCACGTTCACCCGATTTAACACCATTAGATTTTTTCGCCTGGGGTTTCATTAAGTCTAAGGTGTACACTGGTAAAAGAATTAGTGATGTAGCCGAACTTCGAAATCGTATTACTGATGCAGTTCAGAAAAAACACTTCAAATGCTGGAAAGTGTGTTCCGGGAAACAACTTATCGCTTTGAGCTCTGTAGAGACACTGATGGTCGCCATGTGGAGACAGATAAATAAATAGCACTAATTCTTTGTGGCACTTACTTTGAAATAAATATATTTTTCATGTCTTAAACCAGTTTTTCGTAATTCCCATTATTTTTCAAAATAGATAGTGACTTTTGAGACACCCTGTATATATATATATATATATATATATATATATATATATATATATATATACACAATCGTTAGGTTGTACACACTGCACAATTCTTTATTATTATTATTCAATGTTTTGAACTCTTGGCGTATCAAAGTCTTCGTGTGATCGAAGTCCCGAGGTTTCTGGCCGGAGACGCGTTGTTTGGTGTCTAATTTTCTGTTCATCATGTAAGGACCAAAAAAAAATTAGCACTGCACAGATTGCAATTTCAACAGTAATAAACAGCAAGCTAGTCAACTTAATACTGCACCCAGCATATTAAAAGCAGTGTTGCCGAATCAGTGCAGCCAAATATAAAAATAATTTTTCTCGTTATATTACTCTTCACAAGGTGATTTCATTATTCTCGGTAAACCGACTTATGCCTAGGGTGACCAGACGTCCTGCATTTTGCAGGACTGTCCCGCAAAAAACAATGACCAATGCGGGACAATGCAATGTCCCGCATTCTTGTATTTATGCAATTTTCGTACAAATGAAATGTAATTTGTATTCATTATCGTAGATCTGGCATCCGCGCATCCCCTCATAAACGTTTTAAAACGTTTTTGAAACCTCCAGTACGACAAACCTCGACGGCCGACGCTAATCAGTTAAAATTTTGAATTATAATGGTGTTGACGTGTTATTTAATTGTCAGAGTACCCATACATTTTAAAAATGACTTCAAAAAGAAAGTGCACTTTCAATGAAGATTTAGAAAAAGAATATCCCTTTATTAAAAAAGCAAAGAGAGAGCATGGTGAAATGTATTAAATGTTTTTCTACTTTCTCAATTGCAAGTGGTGGGAAATGTGACCTCACCTTAAGAAAATACATTCCAATGCCAAGTACAATTAAATAAAATGTTTTTCAATAAATTAGGTAAGTAAACTATATAAAATTACTTTTTGGCAGTACAATTATTTGTCCGTTATATATCTTTGAAAGATAAAGTAAAATGCCTATAGAGTGCTGCAAAATGCTTTTAAAAGGTATTGGTTGACCTGTGGAGTGTTATCGAGATATCATACGAGTATATTAGTGTACCAATGGATCCGTCCCGCATTGGGATCGCAAAAATCTATATGTGTGTGTGTGTGTGTTACACACAGACCGTGCATGGAACGAAACTCTTCTGGGTACCATTCTGCGTTGTAATGTACTTTTCAAATATACGCATTCATAACAACCCTATAAAAAATTCCGGCGTTATAAGGTTAAGTAGAATTTTGGCCACTATTGTTAATTTTAACCTTTTCTGGTACCGGTATATGATGTTTTATGTCTTTCGCCTGACAATTTGAATGTTGACGAATTCCTTGGAAGGCTCAACAATTTAGTCACATATATCAAGTTCTCTGTTCCAAAAGTGATAGATGTTTATTTTTTCTGGATCTAAAAATTTGAAGATGCGTGAATCAATTCAAATTAGAAGTTTTGCGGAAGCCTACTAATAATAACTCTGATGTTCATTTTTGTTCTGACCATCACCCCTTGATAAATAATCTTCTATTTTCTTTTTTATGTTTCTCAGAGTATTGAGAGTTGTCAGTCCTGAATTTTTAAATTCTGAGTTATGCAATATCATGAATATTGGTATGAAATTATGTTATCCTGTTCCATTTCCAGATAACTGTCTTAGGAAGGCTAAGAATAGGTATTATAATAGTGTAATTGTAAATGAATTCGATCATAAAAATATCCTTAACCTACCTTACTATGTAAATTTTAAATATCTTCCAACCTTAAAACAATTGACATCAACGTAGTCTTTAACTATAATAATACAATTAAATCTCGCCTAATAAAGAATAGCCGGATAGTGCTGTTGGCTGTGCGCATTCGATCGGATGTACGCAAAGTAATTCAGTTTATATAGGTCAAACAGGAAAAGCTTTAGACATCAGGGTAAAACAACATAAATATACGTGTAGAACAGCAAATAACTATAATGCATTGTTTAACCATATGTATAGATGTAATCATAATATAAGTGGGAGAGTTCTAAAGTTCTCGTTAAAAGCAAATATATAATTGAAAGGAATATTCTCTGGACATGACACCCCCATCAAGAAAGCCATATTTTCTTCACTGTTTCTCCGTGCTCTTAGGATCGCCAGTCCTAAGTACATGGATGATGAGTTAGAAAAAATAAGCAATATTGGAAGTGATTTATGTTACCCACCTGCTTTTTTGGAATCTTGTCTTAACAGCAAAACGAACCTTCTATAAATGTAGTGTGGAAAGTAACCCTCGCACTTCTTGAAGAATATTTTAGTACTGCCATTTTTCCCAGGCTTTTTAGGCATTGCTAATGTACTTAAACTTTTGAACATTAAGTAGTATTTTCATATGACAATATTGTAAAAAATGTCATAATAAAGAATAGTCCTACCAATAATTGGACGCACGGCAAAAGACGAATACTCGTGTAAAACATCAATATTCCGTTAGAACGGGACAGTCGTCAAATGTCACTTTTGTCCATTTGTCAGAGTTGTCCCATTGTATTGATTGGAATAAGCCTTCAATTTTGTTTCCCTTAAGAAACATTGTTAATAGAAACATTCTTGAGTCTGCCATTATTCAACTTACAATTTCAATCTTAGCCAGGGCAGGGCACTTTTTTCGTTCGATCCTGTTATTTTGAATTCATTCAAAAAAGATTTGGATAAGAAGGGCAAGGCGCTAAAACTCTGGTAACTGTTCCAAGTGAATTGTATGCTGCTCCTAAGTATCTTCTGCAGCAACCAACCATATTATTTTTGTTGTTTTTTGTTTTTTACTTTGTGATCTACATATAGTCTCAATCTTGTGAGCAATTTCATTGTTCTTGAGGACGTCATTAGACGAAAGTACTTGAGCACTATTTCGTGTTTTATTTTCCTTCATGGTTATTTTTATCATAAATATTATTCACGTGTTACTTTCGTGAAATAATTTTCACATATATATATTCCCAGGTGGTTACCTCATTTTTTCATTTGTTCCGTTCTCTCTCCTCGTCTTGCGCGGAATATCTCCTATACAAGCGTCGTTTCTTTACGTTATTTATACTGCGTGTTCTTTGCAGTTGAATGTGTGTATATATATATATATATATATAAATATTTTTTAAGTTCGGGAAGAACCGATTCGCCTCTATTTAAAAGGGCATATCTCGGCGGAAAAACAAAGAAAAAGTGAGAGGAAAGACAGAGGAAAAAGAAAGGGTGGAGGGGACAGTCGAAGTGGAAAAAGACCAAGGATGACAAGGACTGCAGGGTCGAGCCCCATCATCCTTGGGTGCTAGGGCCGGGAGGGCGCACGTGAAACCTCCAGGAACAAGCACGTACAAATGAGCACTCAAGAGCACGAGCTTAGAACCCCCTTGCGGGGATATATATATATATAATGCAAACTCACAAGGAAAAAGAAAAATTATTCTAAGTGCTTTCGTGTATTCAGAAGTACACCTCGTCAGGGAATGAAGAGAGAAAGCGAGATGACAAAAATATATACCTATGTACAGCGGGACAGAAAAATCTAAAAATTTGGAGATGCTTCAATCAGTTCAAATTTGAAGTTTTTCGTAAGCCTACTAATAATAACTTATGTACATTTTTATTCTGACCATCATCCCTCGATTAAATCTTCTATTTTCTCTACTATGTTTCTTAGAGCATTGAGTTGTCAGTCCTGAATTTTTAGATTCCGAGTTATGCAATACTATGAATATTGGTACTAAATTATGTTATCCTATTTCATATTTAGATAACTGCCTTAGGAAAGCCAAGAATAGGTATTATAATAGTGTAACTAAAGGAATTTGAACGTAAAAATATCCTTATCCTACCTTACCATGTTAATTTTCAATATCTTCCAACTGTGTATTCAATCGAATGTACGCAATGTAACTCAGTATATGTAGGCCAAACGAGTAAAACGTTAGACATGAGGATAAAACGGCATAAATATGCGTGTAGAAGAGCAAATAATTCTAATGCATTGTTTAACCATATGTATAGATGTAATCACTCATAGTATCAAGTGAGATAGTTCTAAAGCGCTCGTTAAAAACAAATATAATTGAAAAGAATACTCTAGAACAGTGGTTCCCAAACCCGGGGTCGCAAGCCTCATCACAAAGGGTCGCAGGGAGCCAATGTGGTCGATGGGGTCGCAAGTGTCTTTGCAATGACAATGAGGCAAGGGTGAATTTTGATATCTATGATGACGTAGAAAAGTTCTGGATTACTTTAGCAGAGAGACATTCGACTGTTAAAAATCGAGCTATCAAAGTTCTGGTACAATTTGGAACCACCTATATCTGTGAGGCAGCTTTCTCGTCAATGGTATTTATGAAAAATGAGTACCGTAACCGTATTTCAAACATCAACTTAGAAAATTGTATGCTATGTTCCTTAACCTCATATAACCCCAGGTACAAAAAATTAATCAAATCATGTACACATGTCGGATATGAAATATGCCACTGTTATAGCATATCAGACATATGATAGAGTAGGAACTTAGAATATTGATTGATATGTTGTTTTATATTACATATTAAACATGAGAGTTGTAAATAGTTTCTGACAATGTTTACTTTTACACTCTTGAGTTATGTAATACATTTCCTTATTTGTTTTTACAGTTAAATAAATACGTATAAAAATATGTATTTATTTTAAGATTCTTCCTCACTAGATATATATATATATATATATATATACTTGTTCTTCGTAATGACTTGGGGTCGCACTGGATATGCAACAGCACTAGAAGGGGTCGCACTGGAAAATGCTTGGGAACCCCTGCTCTAGAATGTGTATTTATCCATTATAAAAATAATTTCAATAACAGTGCGGGAATGTATAAAATTGACAATATCCTGTTAAAATACCTTTTGCCTCTAATTAACTGTTGTTAATCTTGTGCTAATCTTTTTATTTTCTGTCCCGCTGTACATACAGTAGGTATATATTTTTGTCATCTCGCCTTCTCCCTTCATTCCCTGACGAGGTGTACTTCTGAATACACGAAAGGCCTTGGAATCATTTTTCTTTGTCCTTGTTGATTTGCATCATTCATTCATTTCACGTGTTTAATTGAAATTCACCCCAAATATATATATATATATATATATAACTTGGTTGAATGGTTTGTTCTTAGGGAAGCGTAGCTTAGCGAGGAATAGGAGGACGAAAAAATGGTACATGTTTATTTACAGATGTTTCGGAAAAGTTCAATTTCCATCATCAGTGCTAAAAAGTTTAAAAACAAATAGAAATAAGTATAATAAACAAAAACGAACAATATATTAAAATGGCGCGACAATTAGCGAGAATTAATAGTATGTTACAATATATATTAAATTAGAATATTAAAAATGAAATTATATAAAGTATAAAAGTATGGACAATAAGTGAAATATAAAACGGTTAAAAGGTGAAACAGAATTGAGGGGGTTCTTACCAAATTGTTAACGTAATGAGAGACTAATTGTACAGAAGATTGGGAATGGTTGCTTGTTGAAAAAATTCCATATTAGAAAGATGGAGCCAGGCGGAATGATGGTGGATTTCTTTTGAGTTTGAGAGTTTATTTGGCGATGTTTAAATTGAAAGCGGAACTGTAGTCGTTGAGGGTTGGCTGGATACTGAGAATATAAAGGGACTCAAGTTATTATTATTAAGTCAAGTATGCGGAGGTCGGTCAGTTGGTTGGCTGAATTAACGATTTTGAAATTGGATGGAAGTAACGGGTGGTTGTGAAGGTGGCAATGATCCCTTATTGCTGATTTGAAGGGTTTGTTCAAAGGCTGTGAAGTTCTTGTAGAAATCCCACGATGCTCGTCCACTCTTGTTTGATATTGGCGGATGGTACTACCAATATAGTTCGCTTTGCAGCGAACACAATTAAAAGCGTAGATA
This sequence comes from Bathynomus jamesi, assembly GCA_023014485.1. Classification (NCBI taxonomy): domain Eukaryota; kingdom Metazoa; phylum Arthropoda; class Malacostraca; order Isopoda; family Cirolanidae; genus Bathynomus; species Bathynomus jamesi. The sequence continues at coordinate 45,824 of JAJOZX010004837.1, read as the reverse complement.
GTGGACGAAGCAAGTGGCTGGGGTGTTTTTTCTTTATGGTTGAGGTAAGATTTGATACTATTGTTGTTGGTGAAGGCGAAATGAAATTTAATTTGGGGGTAAAGCAGGGTAATAGACGGAGATCTGAAAGTATTTTGTGGCTAATGTGGTCGTAATAGGGGAATGAAAAATATTGGACGTCTTTTTAACAGTGGGAACTTTAAGGGGAGGTTGATAAATATTAAGAACGTTTCTGGTTAAAGATTGTAACAGATGTTTTGGGAAGGAGTTATGAATGAACTCTATTTCATGGTGGAAGGATAAGTACGAAGAGCATAGATGATAGGCGCGGTGGATTAAAATTTTAATGCTGTTTATTTTATATACGAAGGAGTGTGGCTTAGAAAATTAGTACCTAGGCCTGTGTACGTGGGTTTTCGATATACGGAAGTGCTGAATTTGTATCAAATCTTACCTCAACCATAAAGAAAAACACCCCAGCCACTTGCTTCGTCCACTATCTACGCTTTTAATTGTGTTCGCTGCAAAGCGAACTATATTGGTAGTACCATCCGCCAATATCAAACAAGAGTGGACGAGCATCGTGGGATTTCTACAAGAACTTCACAGCCTTTGAACAAACCCTTCAAATCAGCAATAAGGGATCATTGCCACCTTCACAACCACCCGTTACTTCCATCCAATTTCAAAATCGTTAATTCAGCCAACCAACTAACCGACCTCCGCATATTTGACTTAATAATAATAACTTGAGTCCTTTTATATCCTCAGTATCCAGCCAACCCTCAACGACTACAGTTCCGCTTTCAATTTAAACATCGCCAAATAAACTCTCAAACTCAAAAGAAATCCACCATCATTCCGCCTGGCTCCATCTTTCTAATATGGAATTTTTTCAACAAGCAACCATTCCCAATCTTCTGTACAATTAGTCTCTCATTACGTTAACAATTTGGTAAGAACCCCCTCAATTCTGTTTCACCTTTTAACCGTTTTATATTTCACTTATTGTCCATACTTTTATACTTTATATAATTTCATTTTTAATCTTTTAATTTAATATATATTGTAACCATACTATTAATTCTCGCTAATTGTCGCGCCATTTTAATATATTGTTCATTATACTTATTTATTTCTATTTGTTTTTAAACTTTTTAGCACTGATGATGGAAATTGAACTTTTCCGAAACGTCTGTAAATAAACATGTACCATCTTTTCGTCCTCCTATTCCTCGTATATATATATATATATATATATATATATATATTACTGTATACTAATACCAATCCGATTCCATCAGAAACGTGTGTATGAGAGAGAGAGAGAGACAAAATCTTTTGAATAACGAACTCTCTTTATGCTTAAAATGCTTCATCACTCGCCATTTCCATAAAAGCTCAGTAGTTTTTAATGAAAGTGAACTCTCAATTCGAATTGCTAACTCTGTGAGACGATTAAAAAGAAATATTTTCTATTCATACTTTACAGCAAAGATTCCAAATTATTTCTTCAATATATTTTTGTCTTCACGTTTTTGTTACCTGAAAAATAAATCTTTTATTCTTTAAAAAAATATGAATTGCTCAGTTCCAGTTCTCACAAAAGCGAAGATGATATCTTAGTGTGTGTGTGTGTGTGTGTGTATATATATGAAAATTTTTTCATATATATATATATATATATATGAAAATTATTTCACGAAAGTAACGCGTGAATAATACTTATGATGAAAATAACCACGAAGGAAAAGGGAAACTATTCTGTTTCCTTTTTCTTTCGTGGTTATTTTCATCATATATATATATATATATCAACGTAAAGAACGACGCTTGTATAGAAGACATTCCGCGCAAGATGAGGAGGGAGAACGAACAAATGAAAAAATGAGGTAACCACCCGGGAATCGAACCCGGGATCTTCCGATTGCCGGTCAGATATGATAACCATTACACTATGCGCCAATCTAACTCCGTTATTTTTAATTTTTAATATTTTTGTCATAAAAAAATGTATGAAAATAATATTTCAAAATATTTAATCATATGTTAATATTAAATCTGAAATTAATATGAAATATAATAATATTAAGTCGTAGTAATATTACATTTTAAATATACTTAAAAAATACCTTAAATCCCAAAATATGAGGAATTCGTATTAATATTTTTAGTGGAAAGGTATCACCTATGAAACACCTGTTTTACACGTAATAAATAAAAGTAAAAATTCTTTATATTGACCGTTAATGAGTGAAAAACATTTCACTTTTATTAATGACGTCATTACCTCGTGTGAAATACTCTTAAAATTTTTTAGATACAATCAAAACAAAGAAAAAGAAATTACATCTTACTTTTGAGAACATTGAAGTAAAATGCAACTTTCTTAGAAATGTTTAGTACAAAGTTGTTCTTTATAAAGCTTCTGGTAAGAGGTAAAAGAAGCTAATAAGCCCCTGAAGCGGTTCTTTCCCAATGTGGGTATGAACTCAGAAACTGCTCGCAGCGTTCAAACCAAACAAATTGCGATAATTCCTGGATTATTACTACTAACACTATCGGGAAGCGATTTCCCAACTTCACTATCTTCTCTAAGAGTAATAGGGAAGCAATGTTACCTCCGAGATACGAACTGCTCATGCATTTCATAGTGATAAATGGGTATCAGGCAAGGATATCCAAAGGGTTTTTTTCTGTCGTCCTTACAGCAAAACAGAAAACGTATCGTGTCACCACACTTAAATGTTTTCAGGACAGACTTATTCATTAATACTGTTTTACAAACATGCATAATTAAACTAGTCGTTATACATACTGTATATGTAGTTAATATTAAGTTTCACAGACACCAGATTACACTAGGTTAGGTGGTCGTTCTAGATTGGTTAGTCCAGAGATTCTCAACCGGTACCGGTGAGTAATTACCCCCAAAGGTAATTTGGAATATCCAGGGAGTGGGGGCGGTAATGGAAGCCATACATATTTTATTTAAGAGTAGTGTTTAAAGACAATTGTATGATTATAAACTACTTCCTTAACTTTTGGTTAATTTACGCGTCATTAGGGGTAACGGGGTGCGCGCCAATGCTTCAGGTGGGTTGTTGTTGTTGTTTAGCCGATCAGCCCACCCTGATCAAGCAAGCCAGCGACACGCAGATAACCAATCGCCCTCTCCGGAGTGGACCAGAGGTTCAGCGCACTAGTCATGTGTGTTGTGTTCGTTGTTGTGCTAGAGCGGTACAGTTTGTCATAATGTGTTCAATTGTTTGTGGTGTGTCCTGGCACAGGTGGCAGGTGTCGTCTATGGAGTTGTCTAGTCGGTGTTTATATGTCCGTAAGTTGGGGTGATGTCCATGTCGGAATCGTGTAAGTTAACTCGATCCGATCTGCTCAGGCTGATCTCTGACCTGTTAATGGGTGGCGGCTTCGCACCTAGGACCGCATTCGGACCGGGTCGTGTCAGTGCTTTGTGGGTTAGGTGTGTGTGTATGTGTTTTCTGTACTGTGTGATGTCTGTGGGGCGTGGTATGGAAAGAAGTATTTGGTTATAATGTCTGGTGTTACCTTAATGGTGCGAGGTGTTGGTGCATGATTGTACATGTAGTGGCAAGGGTGTTGTGGGATAGTTGTCGCTGCTGCCATGAATTGTGTTCCCCTCATGTCTAAATGTTCCCTAACTTTTAGTATTTTTGTTTCTGTGTGCAGGTGTTCTATTGGTGTTGTTCGAGTACATCCTGTAATGATACGAAGTGCGTTGTTTTGTATTGTCTGTAAGGTGTTTATGTGTGTGTTTGAGATAATGGGTGCCCAGCATGGGTTAGCATAGTCCATAACTGAGCGAATATATTGTTTGTATATGAGTGATGTTGTTTCCTGCTGGTGTCCAAAGTTTGTGCCTGTTAGTACCCTAAGCGTGTTAAGTTTTGATGTACATTTGTTTTTAATGTCCTGAATGTGGTTTGCAAAAGATAATGATGTGTTGTATGTGACCCCAAGTATTTTGGTCCTGTGAGCAGGGCCGGTTTTAAGCCGATTAGACCGATTTGTTCAAATTGGGCCCCGCGCCCCGAGGGGACCCCGCGCACGCGCTCGAGTGGGGGACGCTATGATGAATTAATGAGTGTCCAGTGTGCACGAAGTTTCTTGTTACTGTGAAGGCAGTGAAACTATTCAGTCCGTCCTCGTATATCTATGTTTCAATGTTTTATTGCTAATCGTTTGTTTATTTGTTTTGTAATTTCAGTTTATCGTCGCCGTTTAGCTTTTTTAAAAAAAAGGTAATTTGTGGACGATATTCAAACCCTCAACACAGAAAGAGCGCTGTTAATGAGATTATATAACATAAAGCTTGGAATGTAAAGTTGTGTTGTTTGTTAAAAATGTCCAAATTGTTTATATGTCCAAACTGCAAACTTGAAGTGTCTTAAGCTGCATGTAACAGAGAAACGTGGTGGTAAGTAGATCCTACATATTAAATTAACTAGTTTTTGCCTCATTATCATAGAGAGCATTTGCATTTCTATTTACTAGAGCTTGTTCTTTTGCCCCCTGCGCTTTTCTTCTTACTCCCAGGCTTTTAAAAATCATGAAATCTTTTGCTTTAATCATTAGATGCATACATGCACATCTTTATTATTTTTCAGTGCCAGGGAGTCTTTATTGTGAATGATTTTTTTTTTGTTTTGTAATTTCAGTTTATCGTCGCCGTTTAGCTTTTTTAAAAGAAAAGTAATTGAAAAAGCCCTTACATCATCGTCATCATGGCAAGCACAAGCAGAGATAGAGACAAAGGGCGAAAGTATTTGAGCGGCAATCAGAAACGAGCACTGGCCAAGGCTAAGGCAGCTGAAAATGAAAAACAAAGAGGTGCTCTAGCGAAATTTCTTGTCACTCCAACTTTGAAACGACAACGGGTAGAGGGCCCCGCTAGGCGCTAACAATTTTCTAATTGGGCCCCGCACTTCCTAGCGCCGGCCCTGCCTGTGAGTGTGTGGAATGTTGATGTTGTTTAGTGTAAGCTTTGGAATTATCTGGTGTTCTTTTGTGTTGCTTGTAAGCAAAGTGATGGTTGATTTTGTGGGCGTTACTTTGAGTCTATTGTGTGTGAGCCAGTCTTGTATACTGTTTATCTATGTTTGTAGGTTATTTGTAGCGGTGTCGATGTTGTTGTGGGTGGATGTTAGAGTGATGTCATCTGCATATGATGATAAGATAAGCTTGTTATCTATGGGTGTTGGATTGTCATGCATGTATAAGTTGAAGAGTGTTGGTGAGAGAACAGAACCTTGAGGGACCCCGTTCGGAAAAAGCTTGTTTTTGGATGACTTGCCATTAAATGTGACATGTGAGTATCTTCCTGAAGATAGTTGCTCAGCCACCTTTTGGTGTTATTGTGCATGTTTGTGTTGAGTATTTTGTTTATGAGAGGGAAGCGTGGGATAGCATCAAATGCTTTACTAATGTCTATTGTTGCTAATAGTGTACGTTGACCTGGTCGTCTGGAGTTGATGCCATCCATGATGTGCTGCGTGAGGTTAGTGAGTAATGTCGTGGTTGAGTGATGAGGTCTGAATCCATGTTGAGTAGGCGATAGTAGAATGTGTGGGTTGGTGATTTGTAAGATTAGTCTTTCTGTTACTTTGGAAGGTGGGCATAGTAAAGTAATGGGTCTATAGGAAGCTGGTTCTGTTGGATTTTTGTTTGGTTTGAGTAGTGTAATAATTTACCTTGTTTCCATATGTCAGGAATAATACAGTGTTGATGAATATGTGCTGATATTTGTGAGAGCTAGTATTCCTTGTGGGCCCAAGTGTTTAGGTGTATGTTAGATATGTTGTCTCAGTAGCCTTCGAATTCTTAATGTTTTTGATGATCTTGGGGTGGTCTGGTCTGTATTGAAGGTGTAATGGTCGTGTCGAGTCTGTAGGTTTTTTTGTGTCTGGCTGTTTGCCTGTCTGCGTGTTTCTGGTTGTTGTCTCTGTTTAAGTGACTTATCTTTGCGTAGTGATTAACTAGAATGTTAGCTTGTTGTGTGTATGTTGGGATATTATTTTGGCTGCGACAGATAGCCGCGTGTGAGGTGTGAATGCCGCTATTAGAGTGGGTAATGCCGTTTATAGTCTTGTATAGCCTGGATGTATCTGTGGAGTGGTTTAGTGTTGTTATGAATTCCCTGAATGTTTCCGTTTGTTTTTCTTTGAGTTTGTTGTTTATTTCTGAGTTGAGCTGTTGTATCTGTTGTTTTACGGCTTCTGTGTGTGGTGTTTGTGTGTTATATTTGAGGTTGTTACGTTGCCTTATGAGGTGGGCTATTTCTCTAGTGTAATTTGGGTTGTATTTCCTCATGTTGCCCTTGGGTATGTATTTCTTTGCATTATTGATGATCTGATTAAATGTCTCGAGTGTTGTATTGATGTTTATGATGGGTGTGCTGTTTAATGTGGTGATTGTTCCTCAGTCTGTATTTTGAACTGTTCCCAATCAGCTTTCTTGTAATTTCTGTAAGTGTGCCTAAGGCTGTTGGGGCAGAGTGTAGAATGTGTTGTAATGATGATGGGCAGGTGTCTGATGACAGTTGTTTTTCTGTTCTCCATTGTGTATGTGTTGCTAGTGAGGGGGAACAGAAAGTTATGTCTGGGGAGGAGTTTGAGTATCCTGCTTGATGTGGTGTGTATGTATGGAAGTAAGTGGGTTGAGAACCCCTGAGTTAGTCAAATGGTAGCGTGCCATCGTTTATTGCAAGCATAGATACCTACAACTTTAGCTTCTAATCACATCAAAAATAACTGCATCATTGCGGGAGATCTAAACATCGATCTCTCTAAAATAAACTCTAACAATAATGCTAACTTCTTCTACAATCTCGTTACCGCAAATGGGTTTAATTTAACCATAACTAAACCAACAAGACTACATAATACCATAGAAAACTCCACTTTATTAGCCCAAATCTGGGTGCGATCTCCCCTTGATTGTACGTCAGGTATACTCTTATTACACATTACGGACCATCTGCCCACATATACAATGCTAATTAGCCATTTACAAATACAGGAGAGAATAAAAATTAACTGTAGACCCTACACCTATAATAATAAATTAAAATTTGACTGGTCAAGAATAACTGAAAATAACTATGAAATATAAACAAAATTTCAAACATTTTCGAAGCAAGTGTAGTTTACGTTCCCCTGACGCAAAAGGGGACACAAACTACACTAGGTCAAAGTTGGGGAACGTAAACTACACCAGAATCTTTAGGAGACATTTTTTAAATGAATCCCTCAAATAAAACGTTAAAACTAACGAAAATATTACGACTTAACCTAACCAATCGTCAATATATAATTGACGATTGGTTAGGTTAAGTCGTAATATTTTCGTTAGTTTTAACCAGGGTTGTGGAGTCGGTCCAAAATTTTCCGACTCCGACTCCGACTCCGACTCCACACATTGTCAAAAATTCGACTCCGACTCCGACTCCGACTCCACACATTGTAAAAAATCTAAAAATCCGACTCCGACTCCTCACATTTTAAATATACGACTCCGACTCCTCTAGTGTTTCACTTTATAATTATCATAATAATAAGACATTTCATCACCACCACACTAAGTGTGAAATTTTATATTTTATATTTTATATTTAAATAAATATTAATTGTATATTCTGAAAATGTAAAAAAAAAATATTAAAAAACTTAATCTTGGGGCTATCAATGAATAAGGTTTATTGACCAAAAAAACTAAATAACCTAAATGTTAGTATTTAGGATTTAGAAATTAAGGGTGACACAGGACAGAAATTGGAGTCGGAGTCGGAAGTTTTTTACCGACTCCGACTCCGACTCCGCCCTGAAACGTGCGACTCCACGACTCCGACTCCACGACTCCGACTCCGACTCCACAACCCTGGTTTTAACGTTTTATTTGATTAAGTACACGCGAATAAAGTTGGGGAACGCAAACTACACTAGGATAATGTAGGGGAACGTAAACTACACTAGGCACCACAGGGGGGCATAAACTACACTTGCTCCACATTTTCAAACACATTCTCAATCTCCGTCTCACCAACTCTGAGTAAAGTATTTGAAAGAATCGTATATAATAGACTAATCAAATTTTTAGTTAAATACGACATCCTAACAAAAACACAATTTGGGTTTAGAGAAGGCCACACCACAGAAGACGCCATTAACATCTTGTTAGCAAATATCTATAAAAACCTAAACAACAAAAAACACACAATCTTAATTTTCCCTGACCTGTCGAAAGCCTTTGATACGCTCTCACATGATATCTTACTAGGCAAATTAAACACATATGGCATAAGGAGAAATATGCTGAATTGGTTTAAGTCATATCTCTCTAATCGTCACCAGTATGTTAAAGTAAAAGACATTTCATCAGAATATGCTATATTGGAAACTGGGGTTCCACAAGGATCAATCCTTGAACCTTACTCTTCTTAATACGTGTAAATGATTTTTATCGATCAACAACATTAGACTGTATTCAATATGCAGATGATACAACACTCACTTCTGCACACCACGATATCAATTACCTAATGAACGAAGTAAACAGGCAATTAAATCATGTCTATAAATGGATGTGTGCAAATAAGCTTTTACTAAACTTGACAAACTCATCATACTCGTATATGATCGTAACTAAAAAAACTGCAATCGTGCATACACCATTAATAATAATTAATTGGAAACACTCGTCTTGCAAAAGTAAATGAAGTTAAAGTTCTTGGCATCAAATTAGATGAAAAATTAAATTTAAAAAGCCACACACAACATATCAAATAAAAAATATCTAGATTTCTGTACATAATGTTTAAACAAAAAAAAAAACAATTCCCCAAAATGCCCTCCTCACACTGTATTACTTATTTATCCATCCACACTTGAAATATGGAATCACAGCATGGGGTAGTACAAAGAATTATATACTGTATCAGCCAGAAGTAATCCATAAAAAATGTTTACGAACTCTCTCAGACAATGATGACAGACGATCTCATACCTCTCCAATGTTCAGAAACTTAAATATTCTAAAAGTAAATGACCTGTATAAACTTACTGTCGGGATCAGTATGTACAAAATTGCTAATAATAGAAACTATACTTCCCCCATCCACAGGGCGATCACCCCCCATCAGATCAACTATAATCATAATACAAGGCTTCCCAATTATTTCATATATAAACCAAATTATTCCTTGCAACTTGCAGGAAATGCTCTCCTACAAAGGAGCAGATATCTGGAACGCTATACCCATAAACATCAGACAAACACCATCACTAATATCATTTCACAACTCACTAAAGAAACACTTTATAAACTCCTACTAATGTATGTGTGTGTGTATATATATATTGCAATTTGTAAATATTACTAAACAGCAGCGAAAATCACCTATTATATATGCAAATTCACAATCTTGAATGGGTGCAATCATAAACCATATAAATTAGATGTTAAAGGTTTCCAATATGTTACGCCATAGTTATATGTCTCACTCATCTTTGTAACTTTAAGATTGTATCATGATCTGTATTGTTCACCAGTTTTTTTTTCTATTGTTTCCATTATTATTTTCTATTATTTTAAAGATTATTTCAATTTTTATTTGTAATGACAGAGTTAACTAATGCAGCATTATTTTATTTTCCAAAAATTCTGTTTATATTTCTTATTTTCCTTTGTAAAAATAGAATTGAATCTCAAAGACTTTTGCCTGAAAAGCTGTCATGCTTCCCAACGGCATATTCAGATAAGAATATTGTAATTAAACTACAAAATTAAACGTTAGTCCCAACATTGTGCAAACCAGTATGAATGTAATGTATATCTGATGTAATGTGTTCTTTCTGAATAAAAATTATTATTATTAGTATTATTAGTATTATTTCTCACGTGACCAATTTCGGCCAGTCACAATCTTTATAACTTATTTCGACTGTCAAAAAAATTAGTCTCCTCGAAACTTTATATATATATATATATTATATATATATGGTAAATATTAAATTTCATGATAAATATTAAAGTTCTTTGAAACTTGTTATAAAGTTCCTGCTTGGTCGCAATTGGTCATGTAGGAAATAACTAACCAATCTAAAACGACCACCTAACGCGTGTCCGTGGTGTCCGTGAAACTTAATATTTGCCATATATTGATTATCATCCATTTATTATTTACTATAAAATTATCTTTGTTCTTATCTTAATATATTTACAAACCACCAATGGCAAGCGTAGCATAGAAATGAAAATTTTCACAGCAGGATAAGTCTTACTTAAACTTAATTTTCGTTCACAGAAAGCGCAAGTTTTGGCAAAGATGTTTAAAAATGGTTAAAAGTAGTGATGAAGGTACATTTATTGTTAGTAAACATTAAAATAAGTATGTTTGTATATGAGTATAAATCTATGCGTATTTTGGATCACCTGAAGATCAGGGTCCCCAGCCTTCTTTAGTTAGCTTTATAAGGCTAACTAACGAAAATATCACGATCTAACCTAACCAATCGTCAAGGGCGTACAGTTGACCTAACGATTGGTTAGGTTAGGTCGTAATATTTTCGTTAGTTAGGCTTATAAGGCTAACTAAAGAAGGCTGGGATCCCTGATCATCGGGTGATCCCATATTTTTATATATCAAAATACTGTTACAAGTTAAATTGAAGCTCGCATGACACATTCATTGTTTTGGAGTAAACATCGAAAAAAATTGTCCTTAGTGGTGTGTACTTCAAACTAATTCATCTTTCAACACAGTTCATCAAAGAAGTTTGTTTTGACCCTTTCATAACCAAGCATTTTGCTTCAAATCACCTGGCGTGAAAAGGGTTAACCTTTTTAGTACCAGTGGTACTGTAATGTCCGATCGGAACTAATGAAAATAGATCGTACTAAAACGCAACCTTTCTACAAATTCTTCTACGCACGTTTATAAAGGTTTAGTTTAGTCGTCAAAAATGGATCCCAAAATGTAAGTAACAAGTTACTAAAATATTTGGTTTTGAACAACATAAAATCTTATACTTTCTTGTTTAAAGAAAAAATATTCATGAATAACAGGGTTAAGAAAATTCAAAGAAATCGTTTTCAAAATAGATTTTTTTTTATTGTAAAGTGAAATTCACTGAAGCGCGAAATATGGGGTTGTATTAGTAAGGATAAGTAGATTAAATTCTCTAACTCAACATTACATAATAGGTAATACAGTGTGTGTGTGTGTGTGTGTTCTTGGCTACCTCACATCATCGCAACAGGTTTTAAGATATGTATAGAACTCATCGCGACAGGTTTTACGATACGTACAGAACTCATCGCGATACGAATGTGCGGTAGCGACATTAGCGTGTCAGGTTTTACGATACGTACAGAACTCATCGCGATACGAATGTGCGGTAGCGACATTAGCGTGTCGCCATAGATTGAGACTTATTCTTTTGATTTAATCTCATTATCATGTAAAAAGGCTGTATAATGAAGGTTAGGCTGTTAATTAGGCTATCTAAATATAGCCATCCTAAATTGAAAATGTAAAAATATCGTGGTTTCATAATAGGCCCCCTTTAGCCAAACGTGTGTGTGTGTGTGTGTGTGTGTGTGTGTGTGCATGCTTTTTCTGTGTCGGAAAAAATTTAAACTTTAAAATTATGATAAATGTAAAATGAAAGGAAATAGAAACTAAAGGAAATTTAAACATAGATTTTGATGAAGGAAGCGTTTGAATGAGTTGTCTTATTACGAATAAAATAATAATTTAAGAACAAAATATTAACGTATTCGAAAGTTCATTCAACTATATATATATATATATATATATATATATATATATATATCATTGTACGTATTTATGTGTGTATACACACGTTTAGCCTAAAACTTTTTTGATGGTGCAGATGATAAAGGAAATTTAATGTATTTTACTTTCTAGAATCATGCAATCATTATTAATAATTTGCAAGTATTATGAAACATGGAAAAAATCTTGTAAGATAAAATAATTTTGTAATCCACTTATAAGATTTCTTTGGGAATAAAATAGAAACGTGTATATATATATATATATATATATATATATATATATATAATATATATTTCCGAGAAGAACCGATTCGCCTCTATTTAAAAGGGCATATCTCGGCGGAAAAACACAGAAAGAGTGAGAGGAAAGACGGAGGAAAAAAAGGGTGGAGGGGACAGTCGAAGTGGAAAAAGACCAAGGATGACAAGGACTGCAGGGTCGAGCTCCATCATCTTTGGGTGCTAGGGCCGGGAGGGCGCACGTGAAACCTCCAGGAACAAGCACGTACAAACGAGCACAAAGAGCACGAGCTTAGAACCCCCTTGCGGGGTATATATATATATTTTATCCGGACTCCGGACGTACAGTTATGCACAAATGCCAAATTAAGGTTCTCAAAATTTTGTCCGTGACTGGACACTCAGAGTGGACAGTGCGCGCGAAACGTTAGCAAAACAGAGATACATAAACCCATCCGACGAAGATCGGTTTATCGTCATTTGCATCATTTAGTTGGTTAATTTGTTGTCTGGTGTCCTTAAACCAAAAAAGCTTCTCGAAATTAAAAAAGACTCCATCATTTGAGGGCTATGACGACCACCCAGAAAGATGATTGATTAGCAGCGGGTCTTGCTTGTATTCCTCATCACGTTTGTAAGACCTGAGATGGAACGCCATGATTGCGTTACTGCAATGGCAAAATAGGGATTATTATTACAGATATAGCAAATCATACAGATATGTTTTCCGCTTTTTTTTCTGGTGTATGGGTTTAGAATAGTGTTCTAGTTTTACATTAGCTCTCGTAGTTAATGGAACAGGATTTTCATGTAAATGTACAGTATATACAGGGTGGTCCAGAAGTCCCCATCTATTTTGCTGAAATAATAGTATTTTAGGATAAAAATGTAGTAACATAATTAGATGTAGAGTTATTTATGAAGCTAGGTCTAAAATTCGACGTGAGCACCATCAGTGTCTCCGCAAATCTCAAATCTGGCCACTGCATTGCGAAACACATTCTTAAGCATCTCTGGGGTTATTTTATCGACTGCCGCGACAGTATGGATTAGCAGATCGTGCAGGTCTGTAACTTTTGTTTTGTAAACCTCAGACTTTCTAAAGCCCCACGCAAAGAAGTCTAATGGTGTTAAATCCGGAGATCGTGCTGCCCAAGGCTTGTTGTTTCCAACCACGTCCAATCCAACGATTAGAACTAAAACAAATGGTGAAATTGATGTTTTGTTTTGGGGCCTTTTTTTTCCTTACGCGTGTAACTCACTCCCATATTAGCACTGCGTGTTATTCTACCTGCAACCAAAAACAGGCCCCAAAACAAGACATCAATTTGAACATTTGTTTTAGTTGTAATGTATTACGTTTGTAAATTTAATTTAAAATAAATTTTCCTATGAGACCGGACTTATGGGACACCCTGTATATATGTTACAGTCAGTGTGTGAAAGCAGTAATTTCACGTAATGCCTAAAAATTTCAGGCATTTCGCGTAATACCTGTGACCCTTAAACATAGGTAATACGAATGACTAACCTAACCTAACCACCCTAACTTAACCTAACCTAACCTTCGCGAAGTCATTAATCGCTTAATCGAATCATTCTAAATGCCTGAAGCTTTTAGGCATTACATGAAATAGCTAGTTTCACGCATTGACTGGAACATATATATGGCTAATATTAAGTTTCGCGAAGATCAAATTACACCAGGTTAGGTGGTCGTTTTAGAGTGGTTAGTTATTTCTCACGTGATCAATTTCGACTAGTCATAATCTTTGAAACGAGTCTCAAAAAAATGGTGTCGGTAAAATTTATTATTTGCCTATCGGGTGGGCAAAAAAAAAAGAAAGACCTCGAACTTTGGCTGTAAAATCCAAAGTTATGGTCAGATTTCAATATTTTTTTCACACCCCACAACTAAATAAATTTCCTATACGGTGAGCGGATTTGAAAGAAAACTGATGAAAATTACGGATTTATTGAACATTTCTTTATGCCACTGGAAATTCTCCATTTATACTACTACTACTGCATTGTATGTGCAGATAAAAAGTTACAAAGTACTCACATATGGTGCTACCTTGATGTTAAAAAAAACTGTTCGATATGTTTACCACAAACTTCTACAACCTTTTTCAGTCTAGAACGGAACTCATCTATGGCTTTATTGATTTGTTCTTGTGGTAGCTCATCCCATTTTTCCAGAAGAAGCTGTCGTAAATGAGCGACATTTCTTACTTTGACCCGATAAATTAATTCTCTTTGACAAATTTTCCCAAAGGCCGTAATCGACAGGATTTAAATCAGGGCTGTTTGGTGGCCAAATTTAATACCGCTACCTGGTATTCTTTTGATATCTCCTGTTTTATCGATTTTCTTGAGAAGCTTGTCCAACCCTCCCGCAGTTGGCTTACGTTAATTAAAATCGCTTTAATTATCAACTTGATTTTTCTGGAATATTCGCCATAAATCCAATTTCACAGCTAAAATGCTAAAAGATGGCATACAAACTATAAAATTACTTAGTACTAACACATTAAAATTTCATGGTTCTATGTACCGTATTTGCCCAGATATGAAAGATTTAAAAGGTCTCCCTTTTTTTTTTGCCGACCCGACAATGCAGTAGTAGTGTAAATGTAGAATTTCCAGTGGCATAAAGAAATGTTCAATAAATCCGTAATTTTCATCAGTTTTCTTTCAAATCTGCTCACCCTATAAGAAATTTACTTAGTTGTGGGGTGTGAAAAAAATATTGAAATCTGACCATAACTGGATTTTACAGCCAAAGTTCGAGAGAGAGAGAGAGAGAGAGAGAGAGAGAGAGAGAGAGAGAGAGAGAGAGAGAGAATTATACTCATGCACGAAGTAAAATAATAATAATAACAATAATAATAATAAAAAGACCGCGTTATTTTTAAGTTTCTTCCAATTTCTCTGCAGGGAATAAACAGAAAACGAAAGTACTCGGATGAATTATTTTTCTATTTTCCTTCACCCTGTATACATATATTTATACACACAGGATGAGCGAAAAGTCCCTGTGCACCTGCAAGAAGTGTAGTGAACCTGTACCTGCACTGTGTTGGAAGTAGACAGGTGCACAGGGACTTTTCGCTCACCTTGTATATATAAGGACGTAGACAAGGGGCTACAGGGGGCTTCAGCCCCCCCCCTCAAAATAAAATCATAGGTTTGATATTGTAATGCATTTTTTTTAAATTCTAAGTAAATTCTAAGTAAATACGCCATGCCAAGTACCTTGAGCACATGTTTAATTATTGTAATACATTTAGGAATGTGTGTTTTACTCATTTATACACCCCTCCCGAAAAGAAATTCTGGTTACGCCCCTGTATATATATATATATATATATATATATATTATATATATATGTATGTATGTATGTGTGTGTGTGTGTGTGTGTTACAGTTAGGCTGACCATATTTCCTTGAGACAAAAACGGGACATTGGGATGGCAAAAAAGGGATGGGGGTTATGTAATATTCTGTATTCATGAAAAAGTAAGTACATAAACCGGGACAAAATTGACATTTTTATTAAAACGACGGGACGGCCAGGAAATATAAAACAAACGGTACTGTCCCGTTCAAAACGGTACGTATGATCAGCCTAGTTACAGTCAATGTAAAATCAATCATTTCACGTAATGCTTTCAGATATTTTGCGTAATGTTTGTGACCCTTGATCACAGGCATTGCGCATTATTAACTTATATATAACTAATCTAACATTAGTAACTTTATATAACCTAATCGAACCAACTTGCAAGAAGTAAGTAAGGGTCACAGACATTAGGCGAAATAAGTGGTTTCATCCAATGATTGTAATATATATATATATATATATATATATACACAGGGCGTCCCAAAAAAATGTATACACACTTTAACAGCTGATAGCTCAATTGATGTTTCTTTCTTTCCAAGTTAAACCCATTAGAATTAATAATGGCAGTCAGACTAAGCTTTGAACAAAGGAAATTCATTCTAAAATGCTACTGGAAGTGTGAAAACGCAGTTGAAGTGCAAAGACAGTTTAGGAGGAGTTTCAAACAGATCCACCAACGCGACTTACCATCACTCGAATTAGAGATAAGTTTGAAGCCGATGGAACTGTTCAGAATGTCCACAAGAAGCGTTCCGGAAGACCACGGACATCGACAAGCCCCACAAAGCAAGAAAGAGTACTGGAAACGTATCACCAAAGTCCAAGAAAATCTGTGCGGCAAGCGAGTCGTGAGGTAGGAATTTCAGAATCGTCTGTCCAACGCATTTTGAAGCGCTGTCAATGGAAAAGTTACATTCCAAGATTAGTCCATGCTATTAATGAAGATGATCCGGACCGAAGAGTGGAGTATTGCGAGTGGTACTTGGCACGATGTGGATGTGGATTGGACGAAGGGGTTTCGTAGAATACCCTCCGCGTTCACCAGACCTCACACCACTAGACTTTTTTTATGGGGATACTTAAAAGACAAAGTCTACGCTATAAAACCTGCAACAGTCGCTGAATTGAGAGCAGCCATTGAACGAGAATGCACACAAATACCAAACGAAATGTTTCGTGATGTTTGCGATTCCATTGCTTCGCGTTATCAGCAGTGCCTGGACCAGAACGGACGTCAGTTTGAAAACAGGCGTTGACAAAACAATTAAATAATGTCTGTAGATTCTATTACATTTTGAAAATGAAATGTATTTTAATAAACACTGCCTTTATAAGTATTTAAAGTGTGTATACATTTTTTTGGGACGCCCTGTATATATATATATATATATATATATATATATAATATATATATATATATATATATAAAGGGTGATCCAGAGAAATGGGACCCAAAAGAAACCCCTGTAACTCTTAAAGTATAAGTCCTTTTATAAAATCATACGCATTATTCGAAAGAGGATAGTTACAAGTTTATACAGGATTGTATAGGTTTTGACAATACAAGACAAGATAAGATACAAAACAAAATAAAAGTGTTAGTTAAAACTAGCCCTTCAAGATGACTGCATGGACTGTGGAACAGCTGCGTTTCATAACTGAGCAATATTATGAGCATGGAAGAAGTGTAGTTTCAGCTCAAAGATCTTTCAAGACAAATTTTCAGATGTTAAAATCACCTTCTAAGAGCTGAAACTACACTTCTTCCATGCTCATAATATTGCTCAGTTATGAAACGCAGCTGTTCCACAGTCCATGCAGTCATCTTGAAGGGTTAGTTTTAACTAACACTTTTATTTTGTTTTGTATCTTGTCTTGTATTGTCAAAACCTATACAATCCTGTACAAACTTGTAACTATCCTCTTTCGAATGATGCGTATGATTTTATAAAAGGACTTATACTTTAAGAGTTACAGGGGTTTCTTTTGGGTCCCATTTCTCTGGATCATCCTTTATATATATATATATATATATATATATATATATATATATATATATATATAAGACTTTTCAATTCACGAAAACAGTAGTGGAAACAAAGAGTGTCCCTGGGGCACAACGTGGTTTGATAAAGAGAGATTAATTTAAGGTTGTTTTTGACAAAGGAATTGGCTTCTGTCTCAGAGATAAGATTGAAGCCATCTCGAGAGTATTAATTTTTTTTTTTCCCTACCTGTTCAAATCATCTCCGCTTTTACTTGTGTGGTATGGCTAAATGAGGTCCTTTATTTTTAACTGTATGCGATATCGCTTCTGAAATATCATACGATAGCGTTAAAAGAGTTGTACCTGAATCAGCACTTTTATTTCAGCGTATCAATTGTTTGTCTGCATAAATAAATATGTTTAGCTTTGGTCTTTACAAAATTCAAAAGTACTTTGGAAAAATTGTTTTGTAGGGTCGGAATTAATATTTACTGGTTGGAATATTTATATTTATCTTGAATTCATGTATGATATATATATATATATATATATATATATATATATATATATATATATATATATATATATATAAAACTGCAATGACCGCGCAGTATATTAACGTATATATATTATATATATATATATATATACAGGGCGTCCCAAAAAAATGTGTATACACACTTTAAATAATTATAAGGGCAGTGTTTATTAAAATACATTTCATTTTCAAAATGTAATAGAATCTACAGACATTATTTAATTGTTTTGTCAACGCCTGTTTTCAAACCGACGTCCGTTCTGGTCCAGGCACTGCTGATAACGCGAAGCAATGGAATCGCAAACATCACGAAACATTTCGTTTGGTATTTGTGTGCATTCTCGTTCAATGGCTGCTCTCAATTCAGCGACTGTTGCAGGTTTTATAGCGTAGACTTTGTCTTTTAAGTATCCCCATAAAAAAAAGTCTAGTGGTGTGAGGTCTGGTGAACGCGGAGGGTATTCTACGAAACCCCTTCGTCCAATCCACATCCACATCGTGCCAAGTACCACTCGCAATACTCCACTCTTCGGTCCGGATCATCATCTTCATTAATAGCATGGACTAATCTTGGAATGTAACTTTTCCATTGACAGCGCTTCAAAATGCGTTGGACAGACGATTCTGAAATTCCTACCTCACGACTCGCTTGCCGCACAGATTTTCTTGGACTTTGGTGATACGTTTCCAGTACTCTTTCTTGCTTTGTGGGCTTGTCGATGTCCGTGGTCTTCCGGAACGCTTCTTGTGGACATTCTGAACAGTTCCATCGGCTTCAAACTTATCTCTAATTCGAGTGATGGTAAGTCGCGTTGGTGGATCTGTTTGAAACACCCTCCTAAACTGTCTTTGCACTTCAACTGCGTTTTCACACTTCCAGTAGCATTTTAGAATGAATTTCCTTTGTTCAAAGCTTAGTCTGACTGCCATTATTAATTCTAATGGGTTTAACTTGGAAAGAAAGAAACATCAATTGAGCTATCAGCTGTTAAAGTGTGTATACACTTTTTTTGGGACGCCCTGTATATATATATATATATATATATATATATATATATATATATAGTATATATATATATATATATATATATATCAATCAAAGAAAAAGGATGGTTACCCCTTTTTCTTTGATGTATTCAATCTGGCGTGAATGCAACGAGTTTCTTGCGTATATTGAGTTTCTGAATATAGTGGGATTGGCAGATTTGAACTCCAGATCCAGTCCTACAGCTGAATCCTATCTGCTCAGCAGATAGCTGGTGAGGGAAGGTATATTTTGTGGCCTCTTTGTTATGACCCGTTTACCACGTTGGGCTTCCGTCATGAAAAAGTATAGTATTTATTATTTACCATTACTTATTCGGATTATAGTGGATTTAATTTTCCCAGAAGAATTCCTTGTTCCATGTACGGTCTGTGTGTAACACACACACACACACACACACACACACACACACATTATATATATATATATATATTATATATATATATATATAATATATATATACTACGACTTATTGCCAAATTTTGATCTAATAACATGTTACGATGTGATTCTGAATATTTATTACCTCCCAATGAAAGTAATTCTCACTATATATAATTATATAAAGAAACTGTGTTTAATAATTTTACTAAACCTTTTTTAAGTTATAAACACTTATATTATGCGCTGTATATAATATTAATACTATTATTGGTGTGTTTAATTCGCGTAATGAATTTGTACTTTAATATAAGGACTTTGGTTTCAAATTTATTATAATTTGGTTGTGCTCACAATGTAATTAATGGTTTTATGTTCTAAAACTTAAGGAAAAAAAATGCATTTAAGTTTTGTTATATATATATTATATATATATATATATTAGGGTGCATCAAATTTCCCATGATTTTTCAAAAAGTTTTATTTCAATCTGTCCCTATGATTACTGTGTTCCAATGCCTGAAATAGCACATATGGCCAAATTTCAAAGATTTATGTGGTCATCTAGGGGGTCCACATCATTGATGCAATATTTAGTATTGGAGTTAAATTGACCAAAAAATTAAACATTTTATATCCCGGTTTCCGTGTTTGCAAAAGTATCAGAACCAGTAAAAATGTATTAAATAATCAAAACAGGGATACATTGCATTGATTTCTACATTACTTTCTGACGTCTGACATTACAGTCTGGTTTATACATTATATTATTGATACTATATACATTATTGGTGATACAAGCAAGTCAAAGTCAAAAGAACACTACTTTAATAAAAAATGTTCAAGAGCTGTAAATGAACATGAACAATTAGTTTAGTCTCCAGTTTTTCTCTTTCGAAGATTAGGAAGCTTCTTTCTGTCGGATTCAACAACTTGTAGGACATTTTGGTAATGTTGTTCTGATCTGGCAGCCATGAGGAAATTAGAACTTAGCTTCACCCCACGCTCAGCACAATCATTTACGACGTTAACTGCCGAGATGTGTTCTCTGGATGTTTGAAAGGAAGCTAATTCTGGCCAATTTTCGATAGTATGAGTCAGGAAAGAACTGTCAAGTTCCAGAACAGAGAAAATGTACCATGAATCTTTGTTGATTAAGTCGCCAAGCTTTGTCGTGCTGGAAATGGAGTTTGGAAATTTGGGTTTCCCAAATCCCGTACCAAATCGATGTTGGTAAAGATGCCTGATCTTGTGCTGGCTTTACTGCTATAAGTCTCTCAGCCAGATAGCGGCGTTCAGCTTCAGGGACTGCATCATTAAAGAGCGCAAGAGGTACCATCTCAGCAGTCAGGTACCATAGGTGATGCTTGAGAGTTTTTATCGCACTAGATGATATGCTGGGGCTGAGTTTTTCATATCTGAGGATGTCTTGGTAAAGACAGATCATTCCATGGAGCCTCGACCGCGCTTGAACAGGTGATCCACCACCAGCTGTACAGCAAGCAAACAAAGTTGACAAACTCTCGCAGTTTGGGTTGTTGTGCTTCCGTGGTAATGGTTCCAGAGGGAAGAGAGCTGATCTGCTCCTCCAGCAGCACCATCTTAATGGAGTAGAGAAACTTGGCCATCCACCTAGCCTTGTGTACAGCACCAGGACGTCGAAATGAAAACTCTCTACTTGTCCCATCCAAGTAGAGCAAACAAAGATCAGAAAATTCTTTGTAGTCATCACATTGATATTGATGCTTCACAACAGACTGCGCGCATGAAATCGCTCTGGCCCTATAGTCATGGATTATGGTTTGTACATCATCTGAATAAGAGGTACCATCCAAAAAATTAAGTGCCTGATTATTGTTGTGTTGAACTGTGTCTAAATGCTTTCGGAACTGACAGAATATGGTAACTTCTAGTGACATTGGTGGTTCTATTTTCAGATCATTGAAGACTTTGTAAGGATTACCTCGCCAACGTGATGCCGGCAAGCTGACCACAGTAAAGCTCGACCTATGTCCTGGTGCAGGCTACACAGGCAGCACTCACATGACCAGTGTTACTAGCTGTTGTGTCAAAAGTCATGTTCACTACTGAGTCAACACAATTCCATGATCGGAGAAGCTCCATGGTGAGATTAGCAATGCTTTGACCAGCTGGCTGATCTGTATTTGGCTTGTAGGAAGGCACACCAAGAAGTTTGATGTCATAGGAATTGCCAACTGCTACAGTGAGCCTCTCTTCAGCTTTAGTTTGGTATGACAGAGTTGACATCAGTTTAGAATCCCAGTGAAGAGACAGGAACTGTGGTGGAACCCAGGACTCTTTGACCGATGATGCAAGCTCTTCACCAACCTTACGTCTTGCTCTGTCGGCGGTAGAATATGAGTGTGAAACATTTTTTGTGTCACCTCCTAATTCCTTAATGATGGCTTTGGTAAATGCTGCTTGTTGGGCCAGTGTGATCTTCGTGCGTGTAGACAGGGAAACCATCCTATGGGATTTGAGTTGTCATGACTTATAAAAGCAGTTGTTCCTGAACGAGTTGCTTGGCGAGTTTTTTGTGTTTTGGTTTGTAATCCTCTATATCACCCTCTTCATCCTCAATATCACTGTTGCTTTCCTCACTGTTCTCAATCTGAACTTTGCTTGTAGATGCTTGGGCTTTATGAGCTTTAAGCTGTTGTTCTGCTTGCATCATTTCCTTTTCCTGCTTTCTTTGGACTTTTGATGCGAGCTTCTTGTCATGGCTTCCAAACGATGCGACTCTGCCTGATTTCATTGACCGCAAGAACTCCAGATCTTCAGGATCTTTTATGAGTTGCTCAGCATTCCTTGGCCAAAACTGAAATGTTTCTTGTAACTCCTTTTCGATCCCATTAAGCTTCGCAACATGCACCAGGCGAAGAACGCCAATCCACTGGAAGTTCCCTAAGTTTTGCATGTTTTTTGCAAATAGTGCTATAATTTTTTCAACAGCTTTCTTCTCGGTAATCATGGAAATGTTGCCTTTCTGATAAAATGGAATAACTTTTTGCAAGACAAATTTAGCATTGTTCCATTTTGTACGGTTAAACGGTAGACCTTCTTGCTGATGAAACATGTAGCATCGCAACACTTGCTCACATGTTGGCAGCCTAGATCCTGTTATCTCTGCATCTGCATCGCTGATTCCAGCACCAAGACCATAAATGGCAGCAGTTTGACGAGTTTTAACAGCATTTATCATTTGTGCTACCTGAACTGGCCATAATGCACGACAGGTGTAAAGAGAACACAAAATTTATTAACGTAAACACTTGCACATAAACATTTAACATAAACACACAAAAATCACATTTATCATAAACACTTGCATATCAGATTATACATTGCAGTTCCTTTTAGAATATTCTATAACTTTCCACCACTTCCTAGCACTTTCTAGAGGTTTCTATCACTTTCTAGAGGTACTATCACTTTATAGAAGTTTCTATCACTTTTTAGAAGTATATATATGACCTTTAGAAATATCACTTACATGTTCTTGGGCGATTTTTGTAGTGAACAAAATCTTTAAACTTCTACTATTTGGATCTCAAATCACAGAATGACTGTGGGGTTGGTGTGCATATAGGAAGTCTGTGTGGACCCCATAAATGGCATTCAAATCCAAAAATAATTCACATAGTAGGTTTTCTTAACCATTGGAACATTTCTAACTTAGGGACAAAGTGAAACTTTGTCATTGGTGATTTTGATGCACCCTAATATATATATATATAGTATATGAATAAAAAATCACGAAGGAAAGGAAACACAGAATGGTGCTCAAGCGCTTTCGTGAAATAATTTTCATATATATATATATATATATATATATATATATATATATATGACTATCTTCTATTGTTTCATTTAATTATGGAGACTATAATAACTTCCAGTTGTAATCATTATTTAGTTTTTTTTTAGAGTAAGTATTATTAATGATTATTGTTGTTTTTGGACAACTTCCTTCGTAACTTTAAAGGTCATGTGACGGAAGGGACCTACAGCTTTACGTTGAATCCAAACTACGGGTCGCTACATCATTTGAGCGCAGAGGATGATCACCCATCCTTTCTTACGCTGATTGACTTGACATTCCATCGACAAGTTATTATTAGGTTAGGTTAGGTTAGGTTAGTTGTTTAGAGTGTCGATGTTTTGGTCTTGTCGACGCTCATAATTAACGCATTATTCATAATTAACGCATTATTAATGAAATAAAATTTAAAATTATCTTCATTATGAATTTTAAGAGACAAGCTTCACTCACACGAGGTAAATTAGTTTAGATAATTTTGGGAGCTATTGAAGAATAGGGACCCCAGCCTTCTTTAGTTAGGCTTATAAGGCTAACTAACGAAAATATCACGACCTAACCTAACCAATCGTTAGGTTAACTGTACGCCCTTGACGATTGGTTAGGTTAGGTCATGATATTTTCGTTAGTTAGCCTTATAAAGCTAACTAAAGAAGGCTGGGGTCCCTATTCTGGTGCTACTGTAGTATGCGGTCTACCTACGATTCGGCGGTCTACCTTTTAATTATAGCTTCTTATCTTGTTTACTAATTGTTTGTTTACATCCCATTGTCAATCGCCCTTGACGATTGGTTAGGTTTAGTCATGATATTTTCGTTAGTTTTAACGAAAATATCATGATTAAACCTAACCAATCGTAGGTAGACCGCATACTACAGTAGCACCCCTATTCTTCAATAGCTCCTAATTTTGTCCATATTATGTCAATAATTGAAAGCGAAAGAGCGTTTTCACAGTTAATTGGCAAAATGTGTTCAGTTGGCATAATTATTTCATTTGGCATATTATTCCATCATTTGGCATATTTCAGTTCAGTTGGTTTATTGAACTGTTGGAGTATTTAAATATTTTAATTTTAGGCAAACTATTTTCAATTTTTAAAAACCAATAATTTTTTTCCATTTATGATTAAAAGTTTCCTTGGGAAAAAATAGTTAATTATGATTTTAAGAACATACTTTGAAATAATTTAAGCTCTATGAATTTTTACGCCTGGATAGGTTAATAATAGTGCTCAAATGAAATGTTTTTAAAGACGCAAATTATTAAATAATTTTGAATAAAACTAACGAAGGAATTGGTAATAATGTATTTAGTAAATTTTATTACATAATAATAATTAGGGTTAATATTCAGTTTCTGGGTCACCAGATTTTGCCATCTGCCTATTTCATGCATCGCACCACTCAGGGTGTCTTACGTTCGGGTTAAGTTAATTTAGATTAGGTGGTCGTTTTAGGTTCGTTAATTACTTCCCATGTGATCAACTTTCGACCAATCAGGGGTTAAAAAAAAAAGTAGGTGGTCGCGAAACTGAATATTTACCATAATTAGTAACTAAAATTTAGTTATTAAAATATTTTACACCTGTAAAATATCATTTAAAATCCTTGAAATAATTACTTATACGTTCTCAAAAATTTACAGTATATATATATATATACTGTATATATATACACACTGTTACACACTGTCTAGGTTATATTTGTCATAAAGATAAGGAAATATTATAATCATTGAATAAAATTCCTTCTTAGCTATTTAAAAATTGAAACTTTAGGCTAGTCATAATATTTTAGTGCAACGTAATTCAGTCTTATCTTATATATATATATATAAAAGATAAGTACTTGTACGATGTTTACAGTATAGTGTTAATCTGATAGTTTTGGTTTGGTTCGAGAGCGATTTGGAACATGTTCTGATTATTAATTTGGCAACTCAATCATGGAAACTGGAATGAAAACATGCGCCAGTGTTCGCCGAACCTTTGTACAGTGAAGATGTCGAAGTGCGCATACGAAGGATGCGCGCTCGATTCTCGTGGGTGTGTGTGTTTAAATAAAATTTTGCACAGTTTTGGCGCCCCTATTTCTGAAGAACAAGCTTGGGCTTTATGTTATGCTTTTGCAGTGTGTTACGTTGATCTGTGTGGTCGACGTAGAAGGAAATTATTATTAGTGACAAATTTGAGACACGTAATTTTACATAAAGATGGTTATATTGATCACGAAACTTTCTTGCCAACTGGTGATAGCGGTAAGTTTTAAAGAAAGCAGGCCTCTCCTAAACTGCTATATAGCCTACCTGATTGCTGAGTTAACTCCATCAAAAAACTTGTGCACTAGAATTAATTTAACGAGTAGCCTACGAATAGTTATTGTAGCTTTAATGAACTCGTTAAATCATGCAGGATGCAGATCAAAGGTGATTATTGTCCCGGTTAGAAGATGGGGGCGGAAATTAGACTCGTTATTACATTACATTTGATAAACGTGAAGCTACTCAGGCCTATTGAAGTTATAAATAAGTTATCTTAATCTATTTGATAAAATTTTGCAAAATATCAATTTCAAGTCAGCTAGGCTAGTTGGTTTAAACTATTTACAAAGGTACTGAAGTTTGATTTTATAGTCTAGAAATTAGAAATAACGGGATTAAATCTCCAAAATTACTCATTAAGTTTTAGGTATTGTAACCTATATAAAATTAAGGAAACCTGTAAATGTTTAGAATAACTCTAAGCTGTTTTAAACGACAGTTACTAAAAAATTGTTTTTAATGAAGTGTTGAATACAATGAGCGTAAATGACAAGTAAGATCCGTAATTATTAATCAGTTTGTGAAATTTTCCCAAATTTTGTGGCGCCATGAAAATGAAAACCAAGTCTATCGGCTTCAGTTTCTTGGTGGTTGATTTTTGAAATGGCGTGCCAACTGCAGTGGTGAATAACAGTAGATAGATTTAAGAAGGGACTTAAGTTATTTAATGAAAGACTAATCTTTTAATAGTAGCAAGATTGTGTGTAGTGACAATCCAATGGATGGAGATAGAATTGAGATCAATTTGACTACCCAAAAATGGGAACTTCTAAATAGGCTTAACTGAGGTTCTTGCATGAATTAGAATGACTCGTGGATTTGAGTGGTTTGAGGGGAAACCTTGTAAATAGCTGGGGTTCTTTGTACAGTTCGTGTTATGGAGTAAAACGCCCATATATATATATAGGTAAATCTTAAGATGTCCTAACCTGAATTTCGAAAAAAACTATAGGCCTATAAGCCGTAATGTACAGAAACACTTTTTTCAAGAGTACTGTTTTTTGTGCAAATACGTTATAACTTAAGCAAATTATGAAATATATATAGTTGCCATTCATTCATTCATTGCATTTTGGTATGTGTTTTTAGGTGATTTCATTTCCTTAAGATTTACTCAGGCAGTTAGTTATTCGTGATATTTTCGTTAGTTTTAACGAAAATATCACGACTTAACGTAACCAATCATCAAGGGCCGTATAGTTGATCTAACTTTGTATTCAGTTAACCTAATTTGGCATCCATTAAATTTCCCGTAGGTTTCGATTAATAAAATTGAATTGGTTGGGTTAGTGGATGTTTTCCCGTAGGTTTCGATTAATAAAACAAACCCACCGGAAGAGTATTGAATGCCCGGTTAGGTCAACCACGCCCTTAACGATTGGTTAGCTTGTGATATTTTCGTTAAAACTAACAAAAATATCACGAATAACTGCCTGAGTAAATCTTAAGGAAATGTGATCACCTGCAAAATGCAACGAATGAATGAATAGCAACGAGATATATTTCATAATAACTTGCTTATAACGTACTCATACAAAAAACAGCGCTCTTGAAAAGAGAGTAGATTACGGTAAGGCCAAAAAGTTTTTTTTTCAAAATTCAGGTGATTGACGTCTTAGGCTCCAGCCTAAAACTTTTTTTTTTTTTTTTTTTCCATGGCGAGGAAGTCTTATTTTGAAATTAGTTTTATTAAGAATTTTTAATCACAGTATAGGGCCGCAAACATCTTGCCTGTGGCGCTGGAAAGATAGTTAAGTTTTCAATCATTTACAAAATTAAATGGTGTAAGTTAGATGCCATTAGCTTAATTGTAACCTAGGCACTTTGAGCGTAGTAGGTAGACTGTATCAAGCACTGTGAAACATTTGTACAGTAGCTATACAGTAATATTGGGTTTCGGTCGTAGTTGGATGGAAGACTCTCCTCTGCGTCCAGATTATATAGCGACCCCCTTGGTTCGGATTATCGGATCTCACGTAAACTGTAGGTCCCCTTTCTCGTATGAACCTTAAATGTTGCGAAGAAGGTTAGCCCCAATCATTATTTATTATTAGTAAAGGCTACTTCCTATTGACGGGCTTACACCAATTTCTTCAGTGGGATATTCTGTTGACCTTGATAAACCAACTACAGTCGAACCTAACTTTATTTAGCCAAAAATAATTTCTTGACTAAATGTCACACCAAGAAAATAATAACAGCGGGTTAGGCCTACCATTATTTCGAGGTTATGAATTTGATTGTAAATGTGAAATCACGATATTTATTTCTGGATTTGAGTGCAAAAAGGGCCAAAGTAAAAAAGTAGTATTTTTGAAAATTGGCAAAAAATACTTTATTTGTGCAAAAATTGTCTGACATTGACTGTGTGTGTTCGAGAAAGCAAACTAACAGTTTAGGCTAAATGATGACATTGGTCTCTTTCGCACTCAATTGTAATGTTTAAACGCATCTTCTTAAGACATTTATATTTATCGTATATTTAGTGAAATTTGACAATGTCCCTTGCATTCGGGGTCCAGATTTAAAACGTAGTTGTTCTGTACAGTCTGTCGGTGTAGCTGAGGCAGAGGCGGATTAAGACACCTCGGAGGTTTCCCCTCCATACATACTTTTAAAAGTTACAAACGCTAATTTTGGTTAAAAAATACACTTGGATCCAGACATTTATTTGTCGTAAAATTTCATTCTTTTGAATGTGTAAAGTTTTTTAATTATTTATGCTGCCATAGCATTGTGTAATGTTTTACACTACGACAGTACTTGGTCAATAGAAAGTACATTTTATATTCATTATGCCGCCACTGATTGCTCTCAAATATTTTTGTTCTTAATATACTCGTGTGTTGTAGAACAAGCGTAATAATACTAAAAATTATTATTTTTCATCACGTGCTCATATATATATATATATATATATATATATATATATAATATATATATAAATAAATAAATAAATAATAGCCGACAGTTTTCGCGACCTCTGAGCAACTGCCGTGTATTCTCTGCCGTTAAGCCCGCCATTGAGCTAAAGTAGCCGTTTTAATTTTCCTAACTTGAGGAGCCTGACACTAAGTAAGGTACCTCATTAAGACAACCAAAATAATAAATTGGTTTATTAAAAGTTTGAGCTTTAGGCCTATTCTAATATTAATCAGTGAGAAGGGCCAGCAACTGGCATACCGCTCAAGCCCACTATAATACGGCCCATTGCTTAAACTCCAAAATTACTATTACCAGCACAATCGGAAGTCGAAGCTGTCGAACCCCTACTCTGTCATCACATCGCATACAGGACAATAGTTACCCACCCAGGGGCGCCGTCGGTGAAGACCTTATTATAGGCCTAAGTCTCGTGCTTCTAATAAATCAGTTTCACGTTTTGGCTTGTAGCTTTATTCCTTATTCACATAATGTACTCCATGCCATTCATTCGAGAAATGTGTAATTTGAAATTAAAATCTGTTTCCTGATGGTGTATAATTGAAGGATCGAGTTTTACAGATATGTAAGGACACTATGTAAACAATGTGAAAATAAGCATACGAATTTGGCAAAGCTATGTTACATTGTATAATCTCGCTTTAAATATCTAATTCGTAGAATTATATCTAAATTAACATAACTTCTTGACTATTATGTATATAGCAACCGGCCACGCCTTATTTTATAGCTTGAAATTTCCTCTTTCGGGCGCTACGTCGCAACACGACTTCACGTTAAGTAGGTAAGGTTAAGCGACGTTAAGCCTATTTAGTATAGTTCGATGGGTGACAGTCCTCTCCGTTCAGATGATGTAGCGACCTATGGTTCGGATCCCACATCACTGTTGCTTCCCTCCCCTCCATTACCGAGGTGAAACCCCAAACATTATTATTCCTGTTTCGAGTGGTATAAGGCAGCGGTTGTCAACGGGGTCCTTGAGTTGACTAGATTATATTCAGTAAAAAAAAAAAAATAAAATAAAAATTGTGGTGGCTAATTTTGACCTGTAACCGATAACATTTTTCGGCTACTTTTGAAACTAAAAAACAAACGTTTTGAAACGATTTTTTCGTGTTTTCGTGAGTCTTTTATCGTCTTTTTGCACGTATTTCTCGGTCGTTCGATTGAAATTATTTAAATGGGTTCGTGAGATATGTTTTAGAATTTAGGTTGATTAATCGTTCTGTTAGAATAATATTACATTTTTACTCCGACTTTGAAGTATAAATAAAGACTAAAAAAACTATTCTAATCTGGCTACCTCGATTATTTGTCTATATGCTACTTAATCATAAAGCAAAAGATAATTATAATTTTTGGGGAGAGGGTCCCAAAAATATAAAGATTTTGATAAGGGGTCCGCAGTACAAAAAAGGTTCAGGAACGCTGGTATAAGGGATACTTCACATTCTCTCATTTCAAATATTGTAATCTTCACAAGGTCATGATCAGGAATCTGCGAACTGAGGAAGGAGGAAAAAAACGTGTTATGAAGGCAAGATCCATAAGAAAAACCAATCATGACTAATAAATTTCAACCGTAGTAATTCTTTACGGTACATCCCAGACTTAAACACAACTATATTCATGTTTGCTTAATTAACATCAGTGCCCTAATTGAATATAGGGTTTTTGCAAAAACATTTAAGGCATGTCGGTGTAGCAATATTTCGTGTCATTGTATCCTTAAGCCTATATATATATATATATATATATATATATAAATGCGTCGCTGACTACGAATCCATCGGCCCCGGGTTCGAGACCCGACAGCCGGCGCGCAGCAAAACCCAGCTGTTCATCCTTCCACACAATAAAGTGGTTGGTTGATAAATGGGTGCCCTAGTGTTTAAGACGCTGGGCTGTTGATGGCGTGGTTCCGATCCACGTTAAACTAGGTCTAAGGTGGAATGAAAAGCTTGACCGTTAGAATGAACAATTCGGGCGGAAGCTAACCAAAGGGTGTGTATATATATGTATATATATATATATATATATGCATGCATAAGTATCTGTACAAATAGGTCAAGCTGTTTTTCAAATATTTAACGTCCTTAAGCCTGATCTATTTACTAGGCCTACATTGTTTGTGCTTTTGTGATGGAATTTAATCTATGGGCCTACATAATTTTTCAACTTTATAGCATTGGTATGACTAATGGGTCAATATCCAAAATTTCTTCAGAGGACAAATAGGCCACATGAAAAAGGATGATTGATTGTCAGCTTAAAATAACCGGATCCAACTGAAAATGGACGATTCTTTAGAAGCTTTGGTAGGCCTACATCCCCTCCCCCCCCGCCTTGTTTTACTTTTCTGAGAAATTGTAGTTAGGGACCTCTCTTAATCTGTTTAAAGATCTGTATTTATAATTTCAACGAAAAAAACACACACACACACATGCGCGCGATACGATACATAATTATGATTTATCTCTCAAGATCTGGCTCGAACTAGTGCAAAATTATCCCTCATAACTTGGTCCCACTCAGATAATGACGGCAAACCTAATTATTGAAAATTCCTTGGGGCTTGGGGAGGGATGATTTTATCAATTATATAATTCGGCTACAATGTCACTAACTTAAATTGAACCGGTGGTTCGGTATCAAATGGTTTCTTCGTAGAAAGCTTGAAGCCATCGAGCTTTGCATTGGCTTGCTTTCTCTTGTATTGATACATATACACATACAGTATGTAGTTTTCACTTGATATTTTCCCTCGCGAAACTGGCTGGACATGGCGTTTATATAAGAGTGGCTGGGAAACTGGCTGACAATGGATAGGATGGGTTGCTTCGTCATTTTTGTGGGTATTGGTATGTAGGTTTACGAAAGTAAGTAATTAAGCCTGACCCCAAATATTCTTCCTCGGGTCTTTTGCGAATATGGGGTTATTTTACTGTTACTTGACATTGCGGGACTTTTTTGTTGCACTAGCCTATAATATTCCAGCATGATGATAAAGTTCCACTTGTGCACCATTGGAGAAAGCACAGTGCTTATTTGTTAATCGTTAAAGCAAGATTTTTGTATCCTATTCAGCTGGACAAGCCCCTAGGCAAGGTCATTGTGCCTACTAATAGACTGTTTTGATAAACAAAGTTCACAGGCCTTCCCACAGTTCCTTTGATAAGGATAAAGGAACCGTTTTGAGCCTTATCTGCGAACTAGTCCCTTCAGCCACTTTTATTTTAAAGCGAAAACCCTTGGATTGTCAGTAATGAAAAATGCATTCAGTTATCAGCCAGGCTTTGCCTTAGCGTACACACGAAAGCTTAAGAGATTAGAACCGGCATTGAAAGAAAAGTTTGAAAATGAGGTTAACGAAGAAAAAAAAAATTGAATAATTTTTTTTAATAGAAAATTAGTCGCTTTAAATGCGGTGGGTCATAAAGATGATTTGTAGTACATCCAATGGCATTATTTGATCCGGGTCAAAGCCAAAAATAATTAGGAACATCACTTGCCTCCGGGGTACGTGTCGTGTTTGTAAACATACGTTCATTCATTTCTCTCCGTAAAGAATACTCATTTTCAGAATGCTCGACCCATTGATCTGACCACAGACACGAAAATAAAAATCGGTGATCCATACAGAATCTTATCAACTCCCGTATTAGGAGTTTCACGCCCTTGTGCGAAATTTGCATTGTTCGATAACTTCTCCATATTTGCTGGGTTTAGCCATTTACACTTATCTGAGGTATCCAGGGCAAATAATTCTAACTGCTTAATCACTGCAAAAAAAGACTACATTTTATCCCTAATGTACTACTGTTTTTTGAAGGAGGGATATCTGCTTTACCAGAAAGAGGTCGTGTTGATATCTCTACACTTATTTTCTTAGTCCATTTTTAACTTTAGTTTATAGTTTAAATTCTAGGCCGGCCGCGCACAGGATCGTCTCGCGACTGAAGTCGCGCGTGATTTTTACATTGACAGAATGGGAACCGAGTCGCGAGACGATCCTGTGTGCGGTCGGCTTAAGAATGTGTAATTTTGCTCGTATGGCTTATTTTTCGTTGGCGAAGTAGGTAAACGTCCTTCTGGAGCCTCCGGGGTACGCGTAAAATTTAAACTTTTGGTGGGTATACGAATGCTAATAAGAGTTTCGAATGATTTAATTTTATGCGTGGTAGCATTGACCCTTAGGCCCCTGTAAGGTCCATACCCGGTACGGCATACCAGTATTAATGCGTCGGAAATAATTTAAAGCCGTAGGTCCCCTCCCTCGTATGACCTTTGATGTTACGAAGGTGGTTAAACAGGCCCCCAAACATTATTATAAGGTCCATATTGTTGTATTAAAAGCTGGTGCCTTACGCTTTTTAATGTTTCTCGCTTCATAATTATTATAGTCATTCATAATTCAAAAGCGAGTAGGCCTACTCGAATTGCGAATGTTTAACTCGACTTTACCAGACTGGCAACCCCATTACCGAAGTGGGAACAGTCAGGATGAGTGAAAATAACGTTAAAAGAGATTTTAACGAACTGCTGCTAACATTTCACTTTTTAAGTAAAGTTAAACATTTTATAAGATCATTCGTGGTTGATTATATTAGAAAATATTTTGTGTGTCGGCTATTGAGGACACAACATAGCGAACCTATTTTGTATCTTATTAATACTTTTTATAAGTTATATTTTCTAATTTGTGATAAAAGAAAGTAGTCTTTTGGCAAAACTTTTTAATAATAATAAAATTGCATTTAGGTCAAACTATCTCCTAAAAAAGATTAACAGACAGTTAGGAATTCTTCAGTTTAAGTAGAACTATATTTTAAGGAGCATCTCTTCTAAATGAGAGGTTGCGAGGAATTCCAAGCTGTTAATGACATAATAGTAAATTTGGTTACAGGTGAGCCTAGTGGGTCCTTCGTATTTAGGCTATTTTTTGTTAAGAATTAGAAAGTAGTTAGCTAATTCAGATTTTGCAGTGGAAGTTGCAGATAGTTAAAATCTTGTTTTTACTCTAGAAATTGACTTATTCCATGACGAATGTATAACAGAACAGGCCATGGTTAAAAAAAAAAGTGTAGTCTGGTATATCTTTTTATTGTTGAATGACTTATCTTCCCCAAAACGCTGCATGACCCGATTTTTGTTTGACCTTTCGTCTTAATGTGAACAGCATCCCACTTTTTTCCTAAAATTAGAGAGTACATTTTTAAGAGTTTGAGGTGGTCAGTGGGACGCTTGATAATGACGTCCTGATGACCCGAGTTAAATTAGGCGATATGATCTCTACCCAAAAGGTTTCATCATAAAATGTTGGAGAACCGGAAATAAAAAACAAGTCTCGCATCTTTAACTCTCTCGAGTTTCCTTCCGAGGAGGTTAATTCCTCGTCTCCCATCCCCCTTCTATTCCCCGTTGCTCCACTCCCTCCGTAACGGGGCATCCTCATCAAGAGGTACCCGTTTTTGTGCCCGACTTCTCGCGTCATTTAGTCTGCACTCGCGACTCATGATTGGGGCACGAGATTCAACTGAATCTGGGAATGTATAAAAATACTAACAGTTAGTTCACCTTTTGACGTTTTCAGACGTGTTCGCTTCGAGAACACATGCTATTCGATAGACCTTGCTGGTTGGCCTGTTCACTCGTCTATGGCCATTGGTATCGGCAGTTGAAACTAGTCGCTACCAGTTTCCAGAGAACCGTTTTTGAATTAATAAATTCATCTTTTATATTGGTAGATAAATTTTTTATTAAATTTTGACGTCACTATATATATATATATGTGTGTAAAATATATATATATATATCTATATATAATATATATATAACCTTACCTTACAACCTTACAAAGGTTCCACGTGATGATTTCATTTCGCGAAGGTCAAGCGTGTCGCCCCTCCTCTCGAGTTGGCCTGGTGAAGTAGTGAGTTGGATTCTATGTGTGTGTGTATATTATAAAATAATAATATATATATATATACTGTATATATATACTGTATATATGAGGGTATTCTAAAATTGCCTAGTAAACTTTTCTGTCGATCAGTAGTCGGACGTTGTGAAAGTGTTCAAGTTGAAGGAAGACACTGAAAATCTACAGTAAATAATTTATTGCCTTTATTATTGTTGCTGTATTTGAAATAAAATTGTTAAATATAGCATAATTTTTAAGATTGCGTTTATATAAAAGTTTACTAGGTAATTTTAGAACACGCTCATATATACAGGGTGGGCGGAAAGTAGCTCCCTAATTTAAATTACATATAAATTATGTATAAATTGTGATTGTATTGTTATGGTGTGTTTTCTAAAGTGGTACAATTGTAACGGTAATCTTTTTTTCTCTAAAGTGTTCTCTCTGTGTTCTCTAAAGTGGTACAATTGTAACGTTCATTTTTTTTTTATTTCAGATTGAAGGGTAACATGGTTGAGCGTTTAACACTGCAGGAGCGTGCCCAGTTGGCGGCACGGTACGAAGTTTGGCAATCTGTCGTTCGAGTTCAAAGATGGTGGCGGGCCATTCACGGACCACGTGCCCAAGTGGACCCGAAAACAATCAAGAACTGCCACTCGAAGCTCATGACACACGGGTCTGTGGCAGATGTTCGAAGATGTGGTCGCCTTTCGACATCCAGGGCCCAGGAGACGGTGCAGGCAGTTCAGGAAATGTTCGCACGGAGTCCACGAAAGTCCTCGCCAGCAGCTCGGGAAAGTGGACTCTCCCGCTACTCAGTGCGAACTGTGCTGAAGGAGGAGCTGAACTGGCGTGCGTGGAAGCCGCATTACTGCCAATCTCTCTCGGACGAGGCTGCGACATTCGCATGGAGTTCGGGGAAATCATGCTGGCTTGGCATGAAGACTGGCCCCATCTCTTCCGCAACATCCTCTGGAGCGACGAGGCGGTGTTCCACGTCGGAGGCTTTGTCAACCGCCACAATTGCCACTACTGGGCAGGAGAGGATCCCATGGTTACCGCTGAAAAACGGCAGAATCGGTTCAGTGTAACGGTGTGGTGTGGTATGACCTCAGATCAGGTTGTGGGCCCGTTCCTTCTGCGCACACCATGAATGCTGAGCGGTACCTTGCTATGTTGCGAAACGAGGTTGGCCGGTTGTCAGCACATGGGAGAACATCGACGATCTGATATTTATGCAAGATGGCGCCCCTCCGCACTTCGCTCTTGTTGTCCGTGAGTGGCTGGATGCCCACTTCCCTGGGCGTTGGATGGGTCGTCGTGGTCCACATCAATGGCCAGCCAGGAGCCCGACTTGACACCGTGCGACTTCTTTCTTTGGGGGTGGGTAAAGGAAGAAGTCTACCGCACCAAACCGAGGACATTGGAAGAACTGGAGGACCGAATTCGGGAAGTCATGTCCTCCATCCCGCCGGAGTTCCTGCTAAAGTCAGTGGACGCCATTCCTGGGCGGCTCCAGAAGCTGGTGGAAAGAGTTGGAGCCCACATTGAATTTTAGAGAAAACCTACCATGTATGCCTACCTTTTCATATTATTTCTTCTGAAATAAATGGATAATATAAGTATTTTTTACCAATCCAAAATAGGGAGCTACTTTCCGCCCACCCATATATATATATATATATATATATATATATATATATATAAAATCACGTAAAGAACGACGCTTGTATAGGAGAACATACCGCGCAAGATGAGAAGAGAGAACGAACAAATGAAAAAATGAGAACTACCCGGGAATCGAACCCGGGATCTTCCGATTGCCGCAGATATGATAACCATTCACCACGGGCCTCACTCGAACAAATGCCGTAATTCCTCTACATACGCGCAGAAACCAATGCCCCAAGGGGGCACCTCCCGCATGCCGTATCCCGCATTTCAACTGCAAAGAACACGCAGTATAAATAACGTAAAGAACGACGCTTGTATAGGAGAACATTCCGTGTAATGGTTATCATATCTGACCGGCAATCGGAAGATCCCGGGTTCGATTCCCGGGTGGTTACCTCATTTTTTCATTTGTTCGTTCTCTTCTCATCTTGCGCGGGATGTTCTCCTGTACAAGCGTCGTTCTTTACGTTATTTATACTGCGTGTTCTTTGCAGTTGAAATATATATATATATATATATATATATATATATATATATATATATATATATATATAATATATATATATATAGGGTGTAACGTATGTATCTAAAAAAAATGGTATATTCTCTTAAAAATTTATCCCAGGCACACCGTAGCTTTTACCTTTCTCAATCATTAATTCCACACATTATGAAGTAGGCCTAGGTCTATGTATAAATTATAAGGATCACGTTAAGAATAGCGAACCCATAGGGTGTTGGGTTCGTTATTCTTGACATGGGAACTTTTGGGTTTGCTATTCTTAACATGGAGAATTTTGTAAAAACCATTATTTACATAGGATAAAATTTGAATGCCCGGTTAGGTCAACTGTACTCCCTTGACGATTGTTTAGGTTTAGTCGTGATAGATTCGTTAGTTTTAACGAAAATATCACTACTAACCTAACCAATCGTCAAGGGCGTGCAGTTGCCCTAACCGGGCACTCAATTAACCTAACCGGGCATTCGGTTATTTTTGCTACCCTTCGTGTGCGGGTAGCAAAAATATCCCGCATATCAAGTATGGGCGTTCGGTTTAGTTGATACAAGTACAACCCCATCAGTTGGCTATATGGAAATAGTGGAGCATATTTTTTTTTTGAAGTATTTTTCCCTGTTGAAACATTAGGTTCGCTATTCTTAACTTGTTGAATTTTGGGTTCGCTATTCTTAACTTGTTGAATTTTGGGTTCGCTATTCTTAACGTGATCCAATTATAATAATGGTACGGTAATCTATAAGTCCTCTGGGACTGTGGTCTGAAGGACTACCATTTGCCTATTTTATTTGTATTGGATTTAATTTTTGAAAATGATATCACGCCAGTGGATTAATCTCATTAACATTATGCAGGATAAGAGTCTTAAAAAGAAATAAATGCAGATATGTACGTGACTTGATGAAAGGAAGGCTTCGAAGCTTCCTTGCTACACCGTCGCTAATCTGTACTTCATCGAATTTACTTCAGAAATTGCATTTAAAGCTTATATATATATATATATATATATATATATTTTGAATGAATTTCACAATTAAACGAGGTGTAGCTCTGAATACATAAAAGGCCTTGGAATCGTTTTTTTTTCCTTGTGGGTTTGCATCATATATAATTATATTCGTGTGCATTGTATTTTTAGATCAACCTACACGAATTTGACACCTTATGGGACCCCAAAGGTTCCTAACTGTACCTCACCATGCAGGCTAGTTGGTAGGTTTGGTCTATGGCTTACGTCAGTCTCCATTTTATAACTAATTTATTTGTTGGTTTTAGCTGAAGATCTAATTGGTGAGGATGTTATGGTACTCTAATTAGGCTCTCGTCTTCTCTCCTTACTTCGCATTAAATGAAAAGGTTTGTTGGCAGACTATAGTCCATATGACAAATATTAATACAATGACAGTTCATATACTAAGGACATTTTATTTTTATTTAAGAGTGTAAGAACAAAATCATTAATTTGCAATAGGTAAATAGATATTTTGTAACTCAAGAAATCCATTCGTATCAGACCAGAAATAGATCAAAGCTCGTTATACCTCAATTTAGATTTTCATCTCAAACTACCCATTATCATTGGATTGAAACTATGGAATGACTTGCATGCCGATATAAAAAATATTGACTGTAAATTTGTTTTAAACCAAGTTGAAATCCCGATTAATAATGCCATACTAACAAAAATCTAGGATTAATGTCCACTAATATTGTTTAATATTGTAATACATATTTTAACTATTAATAATACTTACTTTATTTATTTATTATTAATTAATAACTAGCTGCTTATTTTTAATAAGAGCCCAGTAAAGCCTAAAGCTTAAGGACCAAATTAAATAAAATAAATAGTCGAGCTTCAAAATTATATTATTCGTGTCATTGTAAATTGGAAAAATGTATTTATTTTATTATTAATAAAGGTTGTTCTATTCTATAGTCTATACTATTCTATTCAAGGATAGAAATATATAGCCTAGTTGATTAGAAATAATGCAGTAATGTCGAAGTTAAGTGAGCTCCAGACACGTTTTTGTACCAAGAATTCGATAGTTTTGAGGATAAACGGCGGGACTTAAACTTGTCGGGAGTAGGCCTAGGCTTGCAATCACCCTAGGTAGGTGGTAAAGTTTCCTAATAATTAGCCTAGACCTACCTCCTAGCATGTTTCGTTGACTTTTGTAAGATCGTCCACCTTTTGGATGTACAGTACTACGGTATTTTATGGGAATGGTGATAACCAAGCTCTTACAACACTACCGTATCGACGTAAGAACCAGGCTAATCATTCTTATCTTGAGGTGTATCAGTAAATTTGACAGCTTACTTTATCGGAAGTGATTTTGAGTTAAGTTATCGTGTAATAGAACTGTGGAATGATAACGAGTCAAAGGCCATTCGTCTTCCTGTAAATAAACGCTTTAAAAGGAATGAAATATTTGGCTATGTAGGTTTTGTAATACAGGTCTATGTTCCCTTTCGCTCATTTTTAATATAGGGCCTGCTAAATGTGATAGGCTTTTTATCTTTTGTGTGTAAGAAGCATTTTTGTTAGGTTGTGACTGGAGTGAGGAGAGGCATTAATTAGTGTTACGTGTCGTAATGTCACTGTAGCAAGCTTGTTAATAAGCTCTTATCCTACCGTAAATATAACTGTTTATAGCCAATGCACCCAAATAGAAGCAAAGGACTATAGGGATTTAGGAAAATACCGTAGGATAGACCTTGGTCCTACTTTTTCACTTAATGCTGTACACATTATCATAATTATTTTGATAGCTCATACTTTATATGTCCATCTACCCTAAAAAATTTCATTGGGATAATGACTGTAGTCGCAGAGGGATGGAGCCTGTCTGCTGCAGGCTTCAGTGTCTTGGGTTCGGCCACCAATTCGTATGTCTTGCCGGGGTCCTGGTGGGCCCTAGGCCACATGTTGTTTTAGTTTTGTGATTTGGTTCCAAAAGCAATTGGGCGTTCCGCTCCACCTGTCGAAGATGCGCTCCAGCTATCAAAAGATACGCTTCATCTCAGTTTTCATACATTTAATATCTCCCGTTTTTCGCTTGATACACTTGTTGGGAGAGGAAGATTTTTTACACACACACACACACACACACACAAAGCATAACGGGAGAGCCACACATTATGGTCCCAGTTGGTCTAAATTGACCAAGTGTTGCGTGCAATGTATAGGCCCTCTTAAAACAGCCTAGACTATTTTCTGGAGTCCAGCGAAATTAGAAAATTGTAAACCGATCTGGGAAAGGTTACGCGAAACAATATTTGCCATTTTACTTATAAATTATGAGAAAAATAAAATTTATTTTTTTAAGGAATTTTTCATTTATAAGTGAGTGACATAGATAGCTATTTCCTTTGTAAAACGGTTCTGATGAGATTGTTTAATATATATATACACACACAAGTATATATATATATATATATATATATATATAATATTTTAGTGTTTGGAAACACCATAACTATTCTACGATGCTCTTAAAATCTGAAGGCTGGTTCCATGCGGTAACAGTGACCAAACTTACACTCTGGTAAATTAGAAAAAAAAGTCGCCCATGGGCCCTATTTCTTTAACATTCTTGTGGTACGGTATAGCCTATCTCCCCCCACTTTCTCCGTGGTATAACCCTCTTCAACGTATGTGGTACAACCCCCAATTCCTTTTCTTCCCATATCATAAATGAAAAACAACTTCATTAAAATTTAAAAGGTTATTTAGGCCTAAAATTATTGTTCTTCATCGATTTGGGTTATCTTTAACGTCATCTGAACCATCATAACTTCACGTGGGACACATTTACAGCTGAAGAATGAATTTTCGCACCCCTTTAAGTTTATATACTATAACCTTGGTTTTGCTTCCCCCCCGAATTGTTCATTCTGACGAAGGTCAAGCTTGTCACTCCACCTAAGACCTACAGTTTAATGTGGAATCCGAACCACGCCCCACTACGGGCGGTCAGAAATTACAGTCCTCGCCCGGACTCGATCTCTCAACCTCCCGATCAGCAGCCCAGCGTCTTAACCCCTAGGCCACCTAGGGTAGGCCTACCCATTTATCTACTAACCAATTTTTTGTGCGCGCAGAAGGATAAACAGCTGGGTTTGCTGCGCCCTGCCTTCCGTCACCGCGTTTCGATCCCGTGGCCGATGGATTCGTTGTGAGCGATGCACACACACACACACACACACACACACACAGTGTGCAATAAGCTCTTGACCTTCGTCAGAATGAATAATTCGTTCAGAAGCAAAATCAAGGTTACCAAAGTACAAGGTGTGTGTGTGTGTGTGTGTGTAAATTATGCAATGAAAATATTTAAAGCAAGATGAATAAATTTAAGAATTTTGCTTTCTACTCGAGTTTTTAGTAATAACTCAGAACGTCGTTTGTTCGGTAATTATGGTTCTTGCTGTTATTTATAATGATCATTTTAGTTTTTGTTAAATGATAGTTTAGAGAATATTTATTGCGACCTAATTCGCCCGGTGGATAGGGGTTGGGATTTCCACTCAAATCTAAATTCACTTCTTTAGAGCCGATACAGTTTTCCAATTTCAACAAAAACCTGTTTATTAATCAGGCTCTTAAAAAAATGGTTTAACGAATGCGAGTAAAGTTTCGCTTCGTACGTACTGCTGGATTGAACTAAAAAAATTTTTTTATGCGTGTCTAGTGTATTTTATATACACGTTGAAGTTTTGTCTTAAAATGATAAGTAGGTTTATTGTGAAACTGAAGCGCAAATTTTGATTCTGGGAAATGTAGGGTAGGTAAGCCTCTTAGGTTAAAATAGGCAAAGGTACGACTTAGGTGGGTCTATCAATTAAATTCTGTCATAAAATCAAATTAATGATTCGTAAGACAAATATTTTCCACTACTACTATTCAGTAATCTTGTTTAGTAAAATTTAGGCTTAAATTCTGTGTTCACTGAGTCGCATAAATTTATAGCCTAAGAACGGGTCCTCAAACTTTGTACTCGCATTCAGTCCAAACCGTTTTCTGCTGTACTATACTTAAAAATCATTTGACTGTTGGGGGCGTAACATTCCGGTCATATTTAATACTGAATTAATTTATAAGTTTGAGTGCGTGGCTTAATTTCGTAACGTTGAATTTACGTCGTGTAGTGAGGGAATGCTGGAGGAAATGGTATGAGAAAGTCGGGGGGAAAAAGGAGTGGGAGACTGAATTTGGTGTGGGAATTCCAAACTTTAGTTGCGGAAGGCCACCTTATTGGGCCTGTGAGCCGTGTAATATAGGTTTAAGCCCTATCCCTGTTAACTATAAAGCGGTCCTGATAGATCTATTCCTGAGATATGTAGTCTATGGTGAGAGTCTTCGTACAGTACAGGGAGTTAGTTTAGGTAGACCTGACAGTTGACTCTTCATTGTTTCATTTGGAAAACATGAAGCTACTTGGGGCCTATCGAGGTTATCCAAGTAGAAGTATTCCAAAAATATACAGTACTAGTCTGACAAAGTATTTTCGTAGATCCAGTCTACTAGTTGGCGCGTGCGTGCATGGCGCAGGTAAAATTTTTAAAAAATTGTGCAGTTTTAAATACAACTGTTTGGACTAATCTGTTTTTATTTCCTTTCCAGCAAAAGGAAGACAAAAGGTTTCAACTGAAGGAAAAGTAAGTCCAACCCAATCTTTATTATTTATTAGTGTTTTGTCTTTCTGTTCGAATAGGTCTTGATTTACAAGGCGTATTGGAATCATCATTGGTCCGTAAGACACACACACACACACACACACACACACACACACACAGTAAAAAATCTGGAAACATAGGAACTGCTTTTCAATGCAAATATACATATATATTTGCATTCAAAAGCATAGTTCCTGTTTCCAGACTTTTGACTACTTGTATGTGTGTATATATATATGTGTGTGTGTGTGTATATGTGTGTGTGTGTATGTGTGTGTGTGTATATGTATGTGTGTGTGTATATGTGTGTGTGTTGTGTGTGTGTGTATATGTGTGTGTGTGTATATGTGTGTATATATGTGTGTGTGTGTATATATGTGTGTATATATGTGTGTATATATGTGTGTGTGTGTATATATGTGTGTGTATAATGAACTTAGAAATTAAACGCATGAAATAAATGATACACACAAGGAAAATTGAAAAGCTATTCCAAGGCCTTTCGTGTATTGAACAGTACACCTTCGTTAGGGAAGGAAGGGGAAAGGAGAGCACTCGAAAGTGTGTGTATATGTAGAGCGTAAACAAAGTAGTTAGGAACGATTAGCCAAAAAATTAACAAGTACTAATTAAAGGAAAAAGATATTGTAACAAGATGTGGTCCATTTTATACGTTCCCTAACTGTTTAGGTAATATTAAAATTATTTATAAAATAGGTGAATAAACATTCTACAGGGTGTATAATAACCTAATAAGTAACTTCAATTTTAAAATTTGTATAACTTCCCTATTTCTTACTCAATTTTAATGAAACAAACTGTAAATTAGTCGGTATTTATTGGGGGTTTTCTGTATTGAGCTTCCTGTCGGGCAAAGCTGACTGTTTGGTGTGGTATGACATCCACAACCATTGTTGGGTCTTTTATCATTCGCGACGAGGAATGCCGAGTACCGTGTAGCGTCATTGGGCAAAGTGTAACGGATCAAAAGGCACATTTCAGGTTTTGTACAATTGATCTCCCTAAATTCAAAAATGAAATTTTTTTTTGTGACAATGCAACACCTCCTTTTTCGCATGTGAAAATCGTGAAAATTGCTAGTTACCCATAACTTTTGGACACTTGCTTTCCTGGGGTTTGAGCTATCATTTGACCCCTTACAATGTATTGCTTTTCAGGAAAAATAGAAAAATTTATTTTTGGAATAAACATATACACTGTAGGTAGGTAGACTAGATAGTTTTATTTAGTAAATGATACATTAAAATCTTTAGGTTTGAATGACGGCATAAAGTCACGGGATTTAAGTACTGCTCTAATGTAACCATCTCTTGAATCCTTTCCATACACTGCCCCAGACGCTTCAGTTACCATCCTAACACAGCGTTCTACACCTTGGGAGTGACATGGTATCCGGACAACAAGGGGCTCTTCAGTGATCTTATCGAGTTGTTCGACAGAGAACTGCTTCGTGAGTGGTGGTTCCATTGTGCACTCCTCCACTGGTGGAAGTAAATCCTTCAAATTCTGAGCACTTTGTTTGATCTTTGGTGGCCGAAATTCTCTGACTTGCTGTTGAGCAGGTTTGGGAGCTCGTCAAATGGTCTTGATTACATCGATGGCCAATTTCCGGTTTGCTTGATCTGCACCTGCAAGCATTGCCAGCAGAACTTTTTCAGGGTGAGCCCAATATGCATTTCTTTGGATCACAGGCCATGTGACAGTCTTGCTAGCTGGTGGCAGTAATCGTAGCAGCTTGATTTGCTCCAGGAAATGTTTTGGGC
The DNA here is from genome assembly GCA_023014485.1 of Bathynomus jamesi. NCBI lineage: Eukaryota > Metazoa > Arthropoda > Malacostraca > Isopoda > Cirolanidae > Bathynomus > Bathynomus jamesi. The sequence continues at coordinate 1,697 of JAJOZX010004837.1, read as the reverse complement.
CATCTGTGAACCTTGGATGGCACTTGATGCTAAACCACATGGGTCCATAGTGGCACACGACAAACTGTGAGAGTGAATACAGTTCATCACTTGGCTGCGCCATCGCTACATATAGCCGGCAAATTCTGCTGGCACTTGTAACCCATCTTGCATGGGAGATTGGTCCAGGCTTCTCTCGTAGAAGATCTTCAGTAATGACACCAGTCCTTATCGCTTTCATCATTCTGTAGAGGTAGGCTTGGTCACGACTCAATTCAGTAAGGTCAACATCCGGAAGAGTGTGGCCATCAGCAATACATTGAATTCCTCTAGAGGAAAGTGGCAAACTTTCACATGTGGCCAAAGCTTTGCCAATTGGTCCTTTCCATTGAGTTGCAGATTCTGTTGGGCCGATAAGTTCCTTGCACAAGTGGCGCAGTGCGAGTTCATTTAAATGCAGACTACAGATGAACCAGTGCAAAGGGCGACCCAGGCGGCACTCTAGCAGGTGTATTGCTCCACTTCTGTGCCGTGTGTTGTGGCTGTGCTGTCGGCTCCCACTGCAATTATCTTGTCTGCAATACCCATTTCTTCAATCGTATTTTGAAGTCCATCCGCAATGACAGTGCCAGTTCCTCGTTCCAGTGTCAGATGGCTTAGATAGAAGGTTCCAGGCTCTCTGACCAGCACACAGTGGTCCTCAACTTTCTTTGTGCTGTACCATTTGTTCCCCTTTTTCTCTTTGACAAGTGTCATGTCTTTCCTTTTGGGAAAGGCTAGTGAGAAGTGTAAAGTGTCCATTAAAGAAACTTTTAGCTAATGCTCATTTGAGCATAGAAGAATTCTCTACTGTTTTATGTGAAGTAGAAGCAATGGTGAACAGTAGGCCTATCACTTTTGTTTACAACAGTATGCAGGATGCAGAGCCATTGACACCAAACCATTTTCTTTGTGGTAAACGATTAACATCAAACCCCAGTGTGCCAGAAGACTTGCAGCCTATCCAGAGCACTCAAGGAGAGTTAACCAGACGGTTCAGGTACCTTGAAGAGCTACAAGATCAGTTATGGAAGAGGTGGCAGATGGAATACTTGCCAGAACTCAATTATTACCCATCAGGCAAGGTAAAGGGCTCCAATGCAAATTGTATCAAGGTGGGAGACGTGGTAATGATTGGGGATGAAAGACCAAGGCAATGCTGGAAGCTTGGCATAATTGAAGAGTTGTTTGTTGGCAAAGACAATTTAGTTAGGTCTGCACTGGTAAAGACTTCAGGAGGAAAGTTAGAGACCTATACAAAAACTCTGCTTTAGAAATCAGCAAAAACATAGTCAAGATGAAACATTTGAGTTACAGCCTCATGGAGAAGGCTTGGCTAACCTTGCGGAAGGTAACGACAACAATGCCTCTTCGGTGGGGAGTGTTAGAAAATCTAGAAGAGGAAGAACCATTGTTGTCCCAAGGCGATATGATGACTAAGCTGATTGATGCAGCATTGCTTGTATATATTAAGTTAAGGTGTATATATATCCATCTCATAATTGTAAGGTTAGTGAAAAATTCACTTAATAAGAGCTAGCACTTTTGGGCTCTTGTGGCATCAGTGTTTGGGACGCTGGTGGCATCATTTTGGGGCGCTGCGCGTCTTTTCTACTCGTTTGTGGGATGTCGTACGTACAGGGTGTGGTCTTGTAGAGAGCTCTCTTGCAATTCAGTTT